>WNWK01006556.1:0-92500 GCA_009830355.1 Cherax destructor
CGGGGATCAACGCCCTCGCGGCCCGGTCCACGACTAGGCCTCCCGGTGGATGAGGGCCTGATCAACCAGGCTGTTACTGCTGGCCGCACGTAGTCCAACGTATGATCCACAGCCAGGCTGATCCTGCACCGACAGGGGCCTATTGGTAATTCCTCTTATGATTGGTGGGAGGCTGTTGAACAGTCTTGTGCCCCGGACACTTATGGTCTTTTCTCTTAGTGTACCAATGGCACCCTACTTTTCATTAGGGTATTTTGCACCGCCTGCCCAGTCTTTTACTTTCGTTGGAAGTGATTTGTGTGAAGATTCGGACCATCCCTTCTAGGATTTTCCAAGTGTAATTATGAGATATCTCTCTCGCCTGTGTTCCAGCGAGTACAAGTCAAGTTCTTCCAAGCGTTCCCAGTAGTTGAGGTGTTTGATAGAACTTATATGTGCAGTAAAGGTTCTCTGTACACTCTCTAGATCTGCAATTTCACTTGCTTTGAACGGAGATGTTAATGTACAGCGGTACTCCAGCCTGGAGAGAACAAGTGATTTGAAAAGGATCATCATTGGCTTGGCATCACTTGTTTTGAACGTTCTCGTTATGCATCCTATCATTTTCTTTGCAGTTGTGATCGCGGCACTGTTGTACCGCTCTATTGTATGATCAAAGTTTGTAGTATAGTATCTTCTAGTTATTATCTCCTCCAGTTTTCCATAACGGAGTAGTTGGAATTTGTCCTCATTGAACATCATATTGTTTTCCGTTGCCCATTGGAAAGTTAACAGTATCCTCAATAGAAGACAGTCTCATGCAGATCCTAGTATCGTCTGCATGAGGATGAGAAAGAGGATGGGGGCGAGTACTGTGCCTTGTGGAACAGAGCTTTTCACTATGGCAGCTTCCGATTTAACTCTTTGTGTTCGATTGGTTAGGAAGTTGAAGATCCATCTGCCCACTTTGCCAGTAATTCCTATAGCACGTATTTTGTGTGCTCTTACGCCATGATCACAAGCTAGTGCTGCCTATTTACTAGGTGGAAGCTACAAGCTAGTGCTGCCTATTTACCAGGTGGGAGCTACAAGCTAGTGCTGCCTATTTACCAGGTGGGAGCTACAAGTTAGTGCTGCTTATTTACTAGGTGGGAGCTACAAGCTAGTGCTGCCTATTTACTAGGTTGGAGCTACAAGCTAGTGCTGCCCTTTTACTAGGTGGGAGCTACAAGCTCGTGCTGCCTATTTACCAGGTGGGAGCTACAAGCTCATGCTGCCTATTTACCAGGTGGGAGCTACAAGCTCGTGCTGCCTATTTACCAGGTTGGAGCTACAAGCTCATGCAGCCTATTTACCAGGTGGGAGCTACAAGCTCGTGCTGCCTATTTACCAGGTGGGAGCTACAAGTAGTGCTGCCTACTTACCAGGTGGGAGCTCTAAGCTAGTGCTGCCTATTTACTAGGTGGGAGCTACAAGCTAGTGCTGCCTATTTACCAGGTGGGAGCTACAAGCTAGTGCTGCCTATTTACCAGGTGGGAGCTACAAGCTAGTGCTGCCTATTTACCAGGTGGGACCTACAAGCTAGTGCTGCCTATTTACCAGGTGGGAGCTACAAGCTAGTGCTGCCTATTTACTAGGTGGGAGCTACAAGCTAGTGCTGACTATTTACCAGGTGGGAGCTAGAAGCTCGTGCTGCCTATTTAGTAGGTGGGAGCTACAAGCTGGTGCTGAATATTTACCAGGTGTTAGCTACAAGCTAGTGATGCCTATTTACCAAGTGGGAGCTACAAGCTAGTGCTGCCTATTTACTAGGTGGGAGCTACAAGCTAGTGCTGCCTATTTACCAGGTGGGAGCTACAAGCTCGTGCTGCCTATTTACCAGGTGGTAGCTACTAGCTAGTGCTGTTTATTTACCAGGTGGGAGGTACAAGCTAGTGCTGCCTATTTACCAGGTGGGAGCTACAAGCTAGTGCTGCCTATTTACCAGGTGGGAGCTACTAGATAGTGCTGCCTATTTACCAGATGGGAGCTACAAGCTAGTGCTGCCTATTTACCAGGTGGGAGCTAAAAGCTCGTGCTGCCTATTTACCAGGTGGGAGCTACAAGCTAGTACTGCCTATTTACCAGGTGGGAGCTACAAGCTAATGCTTTCTATTTACCAGGTGGGAGCTACAAGCTCGTGCTGCCTATTTACTAGGTGGGAGCTACAAGCTCGTGCTGCCTATTTACCAGGTGGGAGCTACAAGCTACTCCTGCCTATTTACCAGGTGGGAGCTACAAGCTAGTGCTGCCTATTTACCAGGTGGGAGCTACAAGCTAGTGCTGCCTATTTACCAGGTGGGAGCTACAAGCTAGTGCTGCCTATTTACCAGGTGGGAGCTACAAGCTAGTGCTGCCTATTTACCAGGTGGGAGCTACAAGCTAGTGCTGCCTATTTACCAGGTGGGAGCTACAAGCTAGTGCTGCCTATTTACCAGGTGGGAGCTACAAGCTAGTGCTGCCTATTTACTAGGTGGGAGCTACAAGCTAGTGCTGCCTATTTACCAGGGGGGAGCTACAAGCTAGTGCTGCCTATTTACCAGGTGGGAGCTACAAGCTAGTGCTGCCTATTTACTAGGTGGGAGCTACAAGCTAGTGCTGCCTATTTACCAGGTGGGAGCTACAAGCTCGTGCTGCCTATTTACCAGGTGGGAGCTACAAGTAGTGCTGCCTATTTACCAGGTAGGAGCTACAAGCTAGTGCTGCCTATTTACCAGGTGGGAGCTACAAGCTAGTGCTGCCTATTTACCAGGTGGGACCTACAAGCTAGTGCTGCCTATTTACCAGGTGGGAGCTACAAGCTAGTGCTGCCTATTTACTAGGTGGGAGCTACAAGCTAGTGCTGCCTATTTACCAGGTGGGAGCTAGAAGCTCGTGCTGCCTATTTAGTAGGTGGGAGCTACAAGCTGGTGCTGAATATTTACCAGGTGTTAGCTACAAGCTAGTGATGCCTATTTACCAAGTGGGAGCTACAAGCTAGTGCTGCCTATTTACTAGGTGGGAGCTACAAGCTAGTGCTGCCTATTTACCAGGTGGGAGCTACAAGCTCGTGCTGCCTATTTACCAGGTGGTAGCTACTAGCTAGTGCTGTTTATTTACCAGGTGGGAGGTACAAGCTAGTGCTGCCTATTTACCAGGTGGGAGCTACAAGCTAGTGCTGCCTATTTACCAGGTGGGAGCTACTAGATAGTGCTGCCTATTTACCAGATAGGAGCTACAAGCTAGTGCTGCCTATTTTCCAGGTGGGAGCTAAAAGCTCGTGCTGCCTATTTACCAGGTGGGAGCTACAAGCTAGTACTGCCTATTTACCAGGTGGGAGCTACAAGCTAATGCTTTCTATTTACCAGGTGGGAGCTACAAGCTCGTGCTGCCTATTTACTAGGTGGGAGCTACAAGCTCGTGCTGCCTATTTACCAGGTGGGAGCTACAAGCTACTCCTGCCTATTTACCAGGTGGGAGCTACAAGCTAGTGCTGCCTATTTACCAGGTGGGAGCTACAAGCTAGTGCTGCCTATTTATCAGGTGGGAGCTACAAGCTAGTGCTGCCTATTTACCAGGTGGGAGCTACAAGCTTGTGCTGCCTATTTTCCAGGTGGGAGCTACAATCTAGTGCTGCCTATTTACCAGGTAAGAGCTACAAGCTAGTGCTGCCTATTTACCAGGTGGGAGCTACAAGCTAGTGCTGCCTATTTACCAGGTGGGAGCTACAAGCTAGTGCTGCCTATTTACCAGGTGGGAGCTACAAGCTAGTGCTGCCTATTTACCAGGTGGGAGCTACAAGCTAGTGCTGCCTATTTACTAGGTGGGAGCTACAAGCTAGTGCTGCCTATTTACCAGGTGGGAGCTACAAGCTCGTGCTGCCTATTTACTAGGTGGGAGCTACAAGCTGGTGCTGCCTATTTACCAGGTGTTAGCTACAAACTAGTGCTGCCTATTTACCAAGTGGGAGCTACAAGCTAGTGCTGCCTATTTACTAGGTGGGAGCTACAAGCTAGTGCTGCCTATTTACCAGGTGGGAGCTACAAGCTCGTGCTGCCTATTTACCAGGTGGTAGCTACAAGCTAGTGCTGTTTATTTACCAGGAGGGAGGTACAAGCTAGTGCTGCCTATTTACCAGGTGGGAGCTACAAGCTAGAGCTGCCTATTTACCAGGTGGGAGGTACACGCTAGTGCTGCCTATTTACTAGGTGGGAGCTACAAGCTGGTGCTGCCTATTTACCAGGTGGGAGCTATAAGCTCGTGCTGCCTATTTACTAGATGGGAGCTACAAGCTAGTGCTGCCTATTTACTAGGTGGGAGCTACAAGCTAGTGCTGCCTATTTACCAGGGGGGAGCTACAAGCTAGTGCTGCCTATTTACCAGGTGGGAGCTACAAGCTAGTGCTGCCTATTTACTAGGTGGGAGCTACAAGCTAGTGCTGCCTATTTACCAGGTGGGAGCTACAAGCTCGTGCTGCCTATTTACCAGGTGGGAGCTACAAGCTCGTGCTGCCTATTTACCAGGTGGGAGGTACAAGCTAGTGCTGCCTATTTACTAGGTGGGAGCTACAAGCTAGTGCTGCCTATTTACCAGGTGGGAGCTACAAGCTCGTGCTGCTTATTTACCAGGTGGGAGCTACAAGTAGTGCTGCCTATTTACCAGGTGGGAGCTCTAAGCTAGTGCTGCCTATTTACTAGGTGGGAGCTACAAGCTAGTGCTACCTATTTACCAGGTGGGAGCTACAAGCTCGTGCTGCCTATTTACTAGGTGGGAGCTACAAGCTAGTGCTGCCTATTTACTAGGTGGGAGCTACCTGCCTGGAGTGTACCTGGAGGGCATTCCGGGGATCAACGCCCCGCGGCCCGGTCCACGACTAGGCCTCCCGGTGGAAGAGGGCCTGATCAACCAGGCTGTTACTGCTTGCCGCACGTAGTCCAACGTATGATCCACAGCCAGGCTGATCCTGCACCGACAGGGGCCTATTGGTAATTCCTCTTATGATTGGTGGGAGGCTGTTGAACAGTCTTGTGCCCCGGACACTTATGGTCTTTTCTCTTAGTGTACCAATGGCACCCCTACTTTTCATTAGGGGTATTTTGCACCGCCTGCCCAGTCTTTTACTTTCGTTGGAAGTGATTTGTGTGAAGATTCGGGACCATCCCTTCTAGGATTTTCCAAGTGTAGATTATGAGATATCTCTCTCGCCTGTGTTCCAGCGAGTACAAGTCAAGTTCTTCCAAGCGTTCCCAGTAGTTGAGGTGTTTGATAGAACTTATATGTGCAGTAAAGGTTCTCTGTACACTCTCTAGATCTGCAATTTCACTTGCTTTGAACGGAGATGTTAATGTACAGCGGTACTCCAGCCTGGAGAGAACAAGTGATTTGAAAAGGATCATCATTGGCTTGGCATCTCTTGTTTTGAACGTTCTCGTTATGCATCCTATCATTTTCTTTGCAGTTGTGATCGCGGCACTGTTGTGCCGCTCTATTGTATGATCAAAGTTTGTAGTATAGTATCTTCTAGTTATTATCTCCTCCAGTTTTCCATAACGGAGTAGTTGGAATTTGTCCTCATTGAACATCATATTGTTTTCCGTTGCCCATTGGAAAGTTAACAGTATCCTCAATAGAAGACAGTCTCATGCAGATCCTAGTATCGTCTGCATGAGGATGAGAAACAGGATGGGGGCGAGTACTGTGCCTTGTGGAACAGAGCTTTTCACTATGGCAGCTTCCGATTTAACTCTTTGTGTTCGATTGGTTAGGAAGTTGAAGATCCATCTGCCCACTTTGCCAGTAATTCCTATAGCACGTATTTTGTGTGCTCTTACGCCATGATCACAAGCTAGTGCTGCCTATTTACTAGGTGGAAGCTACAAGCTAGTGCTGCCTATTTACCAGGTGGGAGCTACAAGCTAGTGCTGCCTATTTACCAGGTGGGAGCTACAAGTTAGTGCTGCCTATTTACTAGGTGGGAGCTACAAGCTAGTGCTGCCTATTTACTAGGTTGGAGCTACAAGCTAGTGCTGCCCTTTTACCAGGTGGGAGCTACAAGCTCGTGCTGCCTATTTACCAGGTGGGAGCTACAAGCTCATGCTGCCTATTTACCAGGTGGGAGCTACAAGCTCGTGCTGCCTATTTACCAGGTTGGAGCTACAAGCTCATGCAGCCTATTTACCAGGTGGGAGCTACAAGCTCGTGCTGCCTATTTACCTATGGGTTATTAGTGTATTGTTCCCGTCACGGTACTGTGCCATTTTGTTAACTCTCTGTATAGATTTGCTAACTTTGCAAAGTCTGCCGAAATAATATAATTCGTTTGTATAAATGATTTACAAAACAGCAAGGTTCATCACTGAAACATTTCTGCAACGTATAGGTATCTTTATTCTGGGAACGTTTGGCCATCCAGTGGCTTCTTCAGTCCAATACAGTTAAGAGAAATTTGAGGTGATCAGTCACTCGGCTTGGAGTCGATGTGTTCAGTGATTACCTTAAACTGCTCATCATCCACCGTTCCTCTCTGTATTGGACTAAAATACCTACTGATTGGCGAAACGTTTCTAGAATTAAGATAGATAAATGGTCCACAAGTGAATTATTTATCAATATAATTTATGTATTATTTAGAACAAATTTTAAGTTTGATGTTAACTCTAAGAGGCTCTTCTTCCTTCATTATTTACAATTTCTCTCTTACCACTATGTTCTCTGCCTCGGTATCCCATTCAAACTTCCACTTATTATCATTAATCACCAGCAACTACTGGCTAACTTTCCCTTCAGATCAAGGCAAGGACGATCGATGATGCATGAAATAAACTATAAATGAAATAAATACGTTCATACAGAATATAAGTAGATTTTGGCTCGCTGAATCTTTTCTACACTCTGATACACCTACTACGTGACCTGACGCAAAAGACGACCTCATCCTCTGCCTTCACCTGTACTGCTGCTCAGTTGTCTATAAGATTTGATGAAGCGTGAAATGCAGGCAAAATATTATCTTTTAATAATAATTTTCACACTGCTTGCGTGTCCTTTACTTATAAATAAAGTCCACTAGGACCCCCAGCCATATCTAAAGACTCGAATTTTTCGGAAGACACCAATACCAATTACGAAATTATCCTCATACTTTCAAATGCATACTAATAATCCACACTCCTCTGTACGTATTTTATATATGTCTACTTGTACTTACACAAACCATGCATCAAGTGATACTCATTGAACTATCTTTAACAAAAACGTACCTTACTCGGGGGGCTCTAACTCTGCCACCTCAGATACACATTATTGAACACCATCGTCCAGGGGTGACAAACCTTAGTGAGACATTGTAATAAAGTAACCCTTTCCCCCCGATTAAATTGGTCACGTGGTGTATAATTTTTTAGAGATGAGCTTCAGAAATTATCATTATTATTATTGATCATATTGTGATTATTACTATTTATGTAAATGATACTGTAAAACATTTCCACCCTTTTCCTCTCTGCGACGGTTAACATGGTCAGATTATTCTTGATACATAAACAAGCCATCTGTAAATGATTTGCAGATATCCTTATTACTGGAAAAAAAAATATATTGAAGTGCGAAGATCTGCGCATGTTGACGTACTTATTGTCGGTTCCAATATGTTTTCACTAGAATTTCAGTTAGCAGTAATACAGTGTATAAAGCTCTTTTTTATGTATCTTATTTTACTAATATTAGTATTATTCATTTTAATAATTGTTGTGATTAAAAATAAGGTTTACAGAGGCGAGTTGAACTCCTTCTGTAGGAGTTTTGTGAAGAGCTTGCATACACGAGTTGGAGTTCTGTTCAAACGGTGGAGGGAAACACGAGAAGTATTTTGTAACCAGTCTCCACTCCCATCTCTTTTGTTAGCTTAACCAGCCTTTTTCGACTACTCTTATACATTAATCTGCTGCTAATAAGGTTTAACAGTAACCAGGCACCCCCGAAAGAGATGCCTAAGAACTAGTAGAAGTTTACGGGTTGGCCAAACCAGACACCCCTGAAGAGATGCCTAAGAGTTAGCAGAATCAACCAGAGATACTGAGGAAAGGATATAGTTACTAGAGACCTTGATAACCCCAGCCCTGGAGGATCAGACCAGGCTTGTAATCTGGGATTTGGAAGATCTCAGTAGCAGCTCGACGAAGGAATATATCAAGGCACTAAATCAAGATTCCCTTGTAATGTGTTTATTAAATTGTAAGTGGTTTTATCTGGGTATGTTTTACTTCCCCCTTTGAGCTATGTATATGAGGTCCATTTGTCAGAGGTTAAATTGAATAACATGTTGATATCATTTTTTTGGAGAGTCAAGCCCCTGATAAGGTGCCTACTGCTCAATGTTCAGGCCAAGCTACCCTTCAGCATTTAGGTCCCCTAAAACAATTACTCTCTCACTAGGTTCAAAAGTTCCTAAACACTCGCTCAACATCTCCCAAAATTCTATCTCTCTCTATACTCCTCTCTTCTCCAGGTTCATACACATTTATTATAGCCCACTTTTTGCATCTGACCCTTATTTTTATCCACATAATCCTTGAATATATACATTTATATTCCCTCTTCTCCTTCCATAACTGATCATTCAACATTATTGCTACCCTTCCTTAGCTCTAACTTTCTCAGATGTTCCTGACCTAATCCCTTTCATTTTTCCCCACTGAAACTTCCTTACCCCCATTCAGCTTTTTAGCTTTGTTTCGCTTAGAGCCAGGACATCCAGCTTCTTTTCATTCATAACATTGGCAATCATCTCTTTCTTATCATCCTCACTACATTCCACGCATATTGAAACATCCCAGCGTTATAAAGTTTTTCTTATTATTTTTAATAATTTATACAGAAGGGGTTACTCACTCATTTCTCGCGGCATTTTAGTCGCCTCTTATGACACGCATGGCTTACAGAGGAAAGATTCTTTCCCATTTTCCTACGGAGATGAAAGGAAATAAAAAGCACAGAAACTAGAAAAATAGTAGAAAATTCAGTTCGGTGTGCATACATATACGTGTACATGTATATCTAGTGTTCCTAAGTGTAAGTAGAAGTAGCAATATGTGTCTGTTTACTTGCATGTTTATGTGACGGAAAGATAAAGACACCAGCATTCCTACCATTGAGTAAAACAATTACAGGTTTCCGTTTCACACTCATTTGGGAGGATGGTAGTACTTTACTGATAGACTCATTATCAACTGCGTCCTGATAAGGACGCAGTTGATAATGAGTCAGATGTCTTTATCTGAGGTTGATAGCTGGGGCGTGTTCACCTATGGGGTGAATGTCTTTCTAATTCAGGTGGTATTCTGTTGTCGTGATCAGAGTCTTCCTGTAGTCTCTGTGCGTTCCACTGCAGAAAATTTTATATTTCTACAGAAAGCTGAGGCCATTAGGCCCCCATGGATCACCTTGTGTTGAGTGGTTGGGTTCATTTGCTAATAAACACATGGCCTCTTTTGTACATCATGAATATATTCTGGAAAATCTTTACAATGGCTCTGTATATATCTCTTCAATTTCTACTGAGTCTATCAGGTCTCACATGACCTCGGTGAAGGACGCGACTGTAGACATCATGTGATGGCACAGGGGAAATACGGCGTGGCTTGCTCTGTTCCCTTGAACTACAGTGCTCTTCGCTGGTGGCTCTTGTGGTGTTAGGGAAAATGAGTTGACGATAGGCTGTTTCTACAGCAATGGGACTGTTGGCTGCCGTTGTGAAGTGGGTGTTTGAGAAGTGCCCGTAGCGGGCTGAGAGGGGGCGTTAATGTTTCCTCCGTCGCTGTAGCAGGAAAAGTAGTCCTAGGTTCCGTGATACTGTAGCCTCCTCTGGACGAGGTTACTTCTCAGTGGTATGGGCTCTTTTCCATGTTGTCCTGACCCGCTGGAGCCTCTCCCGGCAGGGCAGGTTCCAGGCATGATGCTTCTTGCCGTAGCTTGAACACCGAGGTTCTGTAGACTCTTCTCTCTTTACTTTACCCGAGGAGTCCATGGTCGGGCGAGACCCAACCGCTGGGGTGGTTGTACCTCTGTCACCTATTTTTTCCCAAGCATCCTAGATCCGGTTGAGCTGATAGAGGTCCTATATGTTGGATCAAGACCTGTATCGTGGTGACCTGTACTTAGCTTAGTGGTGCCCTGTACTTAGCTCAGTGGTGACCTGTACTTAGCTCAGTGGTGACCTGTACTTAGCTCAGTGGTGACCTGTACTTAGCTTAGTGGTGACCAGTACTTAGTCTCAGTGGTGACCTGTGCATAGCTCAGTGGTGACCTGTTCTTAGCTCAGTGGTGACCTGTACTTAGCTCAGTGGTGACCTGTACTTAGCTCAGTGGTGACCTGTACTTAGCTCAGTGGTGACCTGTACTTAGATCAGTGGTGACCTGTACTTAGCTCAATGGTGACCTGTACTTAGCTCAGTGGTGACCTGTACTTAGCTCAGTGGTGACCTGTACTTAGCTCAGTGGTGACCTGTACTTAGCTCAGTGGTGACCTGTACTTAGCTCAGTGGTGACCTGTACTTAGCTCACTGGTGACCTGTACTTAGCTCAGTGGTGACCTGTACTTAGATCAGTGGTGACCTGTACTTAGCTCAGTGGTGACCTGTACTTAGCTCAGTGGTGACCTGTACTTAGCTCAGTGGTGACCTGTACTTAGCTCAGTGGTGACCTGTACTTAGCTCAGTGGTGACCTGTACTTAGCTCAGTGGTGACCTGTACTTAACTCAGTGGTGACCTGTACTTAGCTCAGTGAGGACGTGTCTAGTGTGCTCTCTGTGGACTGAACCAAGATGCTCTCCATTGAGCAGCTTTACCAGCAGCTTAAGGAGGAATTGAGGGTAGCGAAGCTCGAGATTCGGCGATTGACGGAGGAAAACAAGAGGATTCGTAGTAGTCCTCCTGTTGTGAGTCCTCAGGTCAAGAAGGGAACCTGGGCAGTGGCCGGACAGCATGGAACGAAGTTGAAGATCAAGAAGACGAATGGAGAGGTAGAAACGATGAAGAAGAAAGAGACTGCTGTGGAAACTTCGAACTCCTTTTCTGTGCTACCAGACGAATGAGAGTCGACTACTGGGAACGTCACAATGAAGAACATCAAGGAAGGTAAGAATATTGTACTTATTGGGGACAGTCAGTTTAGGTACATGGATAGGGCCTTCTGCTTAAAGGATATTAGTAGGAGACAGAGGGTTTGCTTTCCTGGGGCTGGGATGGAGGACATTGTTAGCCGGCTTGGTAATGAGATCAATCCTATTATCTGCCTCAGTGCTGGATGCAATGATGTAGGCAAGCGTAGAAGTGAAGATTTAGTTAGAAGGTATAAGGCAACAATAGACATTATTAGGAAGAAAGGAGGGAGCCCTGTTATGTGTGGCATTTTGCCAAGAAGGGGTGTTGGAAATGAATGGCTGTCCAGAACGATTGGTATAAATTGCTGGCTGGACAAACACTGTAAGGATAATGCAGTACCATTCATTGACAACTGGGACCACTTCTATGGCCGAAATGACATGTATGCCAGGGATGGGGTTCACTTATCCAGAGCAGGTGTTAGTTTTCTCGCTAGCTCAGTTGAGGATGTGGTTAGAGGTATGGGTTTAGGAATGGAAAATAATGAGTGCCGAAATATTGATTTACGCTTTGATATCATAAATCTTAACAATAACAAGAACAGTAATAGGTATGATGGAAAAACAGAAATGAGCAGGAAGGGTAAAGAGAAAGGAGGGTCTTTAATCATATATTATACTAATAGTCATAAAGCTAGGAATAAGATGGACGAGTTGAGATTAGTTGCTACTGCAGGTAACATTGATGTACTTGCCATAATTGAGACGTGGTTTAATTCGAAAAATTGGGATATGCCTCCTGAATGTCACATATCTATCTATTACTCTCAGGTAAGACCCACAAGTGGGTGAGTGGGGAAGTGTGGACAGACGAAGAATAGTCTGTGAGAGAAATAACTTGAGTCGTAGAGAAAGAGCCATGGCTAAACCCAGCTGAATGGCGCTGTGAGGTAGAGTGGAGAGGCAGAGTGGAGAAAGCAGGGTGCAGACAGTGCTCGCTGTCTGGCTTGTATGTGATGAGGTGAGGAGTTGACTGGCTAGGCGTCAGGTGTCACATTTAGGGTTTTAAATTGTTCCAAGTAGATAGAAGTATCGGGAAGGGGGGTAGGGTGGCACTTCATGTCTGAGATCGCTTGAACTGTTCCATAAAAACGGTATAAAGACTGAAATAACATATACAGAGTTTGTCTTGATAGAATTTTCAGAGGGGTATGAAAAATTGATTTTAGGAGTGATATACCGTCCCCCAAACTTAGATAGGGACCAAGGGAGACTACTATGGGAGCACATTGTTAAGGCCACAAGGCATGATAACGTAGTAATTCTAGGGGACTTAACTTTAGTCAGATTAATTGGAATTTCTTGACAGGGAATTTAGAATCTAATGACTTCTTAGAAGTAGTTCAGGATTATTTTTTGAAGCAGTTTGTGACAGAACCTACAAGGGGAAATAACCTGCTTGACTTGGTTCTGGCAAACAAGGAAACACTTAACACTATACATGCTGCCCAAATAACATTTATCCCGTATAAAGAAATTAGATTGAATAGAAATGACCCAAAATGGATGAATAATAGGCTCAAATATCTTTTAGGACAGAAGAAAGGAATTTATAGGCGCATAAAAAGAGATGAGGGTCATCTTATAAATCAGTATACTGACATTAAAAGGGACGTTAAAAAGGGGATAAGAAAAGCTAAACGGGACTATGAAATTAAAGTTGCTAGGGATTCAAAAACTAATGATTCTACTCTCGCCGGGAATCGAAACACGGACGCTCGCCGAGTGACGCGAGAGCTTTAGCCACCAGGCCACGGGGCACTTGTAGTTGTAGTAGTAGTTAGTAGTAACAGTAGTAGCAGAAGCAGTTCAACAGTAAAAAAAAGTGTCATTAAGAAGATAATAGGGGTGATAAAAGAGGGACAGAGAGTGGAGTGTTAGCGAAGAAATATTATTAGTAATAATGGAGGCAGTCTAAGGAACAAGAGAGCAGAGGAACAATGCATGACAGTTAATGAACCACGAGGAAGGATTAAATCCCTGCAGGACAAAACCTTGATAGGACAGAACCCACTTAGGAAGAAAGAAAGGTAATGAAAATATAGGAAAGGCAAAGAGATAGGAAGAAGAGGAGATAAGAACATAATAAAGAAGGAACACTGCAGCAGGCCTACTGGCCCATGTGAGGCAGGTCCAATTCTCCCACCACCTAACCTAGTCAGGTCAGAGCACGGCATCTGACCTAGTAGCACAACCTACTCAGGTCCAACTCACACCCACTAATGTATTTATCCAACCTATTTTTAAAACTACACAACGTCTTAACTTCTATGACGGTACTCGGGAGTTTGTTCCACTCATCCACAACTCTTACCAAACCACTGTTTTCCTATATCCTTCCTGAATCTGAATGTTTCCAACTTAAAACCATTACTGCGAGTCCTGTCTATGCTAGATATTTTTAGCACGCTATTTACATTCCCTTTATTAATTCCTGTTTTCCATTTATACACCTCAATCACATCCCCCCTAATTCTACGCCTTTCTAGAGAGTGCAGATTCAGGGCCCTCAGTCTATCCTCATAGGGAAGATTTCTGATACATGGGATCAACTTTGTCATCCTCCTTTGTACGTTTTCCAGTGCATTTATATCCATTCTGTAATACGGTGACCAGAACTGTGCAGCATAATCTAAATGAGGCCTAACCAAAGATATATAGAATTGAAGAACAACCTGAGGACTTCTATTATTTATGCTTCTTGATATGAAGCCAAGGATTCTGTTACCTTTATTGCGAACACTTATGCACTGTTGTCTTGGTTTCAGAATACTGCTAACCAGAACTCCTAAATCCTTTTTGTAATCAGTAATATTAAGATCTACATTGTTTAGTTTATATGTGACATGGTTATTTTCCTGTCCAACATTTAGAACTTTGCATTTATCTATATTAAACTGCATCTGCCACTTCTCCGACCACTGCATCAGTCTATTCAAATCATCCTGGAGTGCTGTAATCTCCTCATTAAAATGAATTGGTCGGCCTATTTTGGTGTCATCAGCAAATTTGCTTATGTCCCTAGTAATTCCCTCATCTATGTCGTTTAGGTAAATTGTGAACAACAAGGGGCCCAACACTGACCCCAGTGGAACACTGCTTGTGACGTGCCCCCATTCTGATTTCTCCCCATTCATGCAAACTCTCTGCCGCCTATTTGTCAACCATGCCTCTACCCAGGAAAACATTTCTCCTCCCATTCCGTGTGCCTTAAGTTTCCCCAGTAGTCTCTGATGTGGAACTCTATCGAAAGCCTTACTGAAGTCCATATACACAATATCATATTCAATACCATGATCTACCTCCTCAAATACTTTAGCGAAAAAAGTTAGTAAAACCGTGCTGAGATTCATTAATCAATTTATGCCTTTCAAGATGGCTACGAATTGCCTCGGCAATTATTGATTCCATAATTTTTCAACTGTTTAGCTAAGGCTTATTGGTCTATAGTTCGAAGCTAAGAACCTGTCACCTGCCTTGTAAATAGGTATTACATTTGCCATTTTCCACTTGTATGGCACTATGCCAGTTTGTAGTGATATATTGAAAAGATTAGCCAAAGTTCCTTTTTACATCAGTTTAAATCCTTTGCAAACAGTTCATCTGGGCCTGGGTATTTGTTAGGTTTTAATTTCTCTATTTGTCTGAGGACCATGTCACTAGTAACCCCAATAGTGCATAGTTTAATATCGTCCTGTTTTACATAATTTATTATTTCTGGAATTTGGCTAGTATCTTCCTGAGTAAAAACTGAGAGGAAGTAAGTGTTGAAAAGTTCACACATTTCCTTATCACTGTCCGTGATCTGACCTGAGTCACAAGTGGGCCTATCTTGTCTCTAATCTTACTTGAAGAAGCACTTGACATTGTTTGATGCAGCACTTGACAATGTTTGAAGCAGCACTTGACAATGTTTGAAGCCGCACTTGACAATGTTTGAAGCAACACTTAACAATGTTTGTAGCAGCACTTGACAATGTTTGAAGCAACACTTGACATTGTTTGATGCAACACTTGACAATGTTTGTAGCAGCACTTGACAATGTTTGATGCAGCACTTGACAATGTTTGAAGCAACACTTGACAATGTTTGAAGCAACACTTGACATTGTTTGTAGCAGCACTTGACATTGTTTGAAGCAACACTTGACATTGTTTGAAGCAACACTTGACAATGTTTGAAGCAACACTTGACAATGTTTGAAGCAACACTTGACATTGTTTGAAGCAACACTTGACATTGTTTGAAGCAACACTTGACAATGTTTGTAGCAGCACTTAACAATGTTTGAAGCAACACTTGACAATGTTTGAAGCAGCACTTAACAATTTTTGAAGCAACACTTGACAATGTTTGTAGCAGCACTTAACAATTTTTGAAGCAACACTTGACATTGTTTGAAGCAACACTTGACATTGTTTGTAGCAGCACTTAACAATGTTTGAAGCAACACTTGACATTGTTTGAAGCAACACTTGACAATGTTTGAAGCAGCACTTGACAATGTTTGAAGCAGCACTTAACAATGTTTGAAGCAGCACTTGACAATGTAATGAGAGTGCAAGTCATCAAGAGAGACAAAGTCAGGACTAAGACGTATATTAGGAATGTAGCCGAGGCTGACCTTCCTCTTTCATAAACTCTGCATTACTCTCTGTTCTTTAGACATCAAACTTACTTTTAGCCAAAGTAATAACTCTTTGTAGTAAACTTGTTTGTACCTTCTGTCACTGACACTTCTGGAATCTACTCCATTTCCTGCTCTTCTTGTCCTCTCCAAAACTTTGCTGAAACTGGCTGCTTTCTTTATGACAGATTTAAAGTCTGTCCTATGGGTGTTTTATCTAGAAGGGATTTTGTTCTACCGCTGAGGACCATTAGTTCTCCTGCAGTGCTCCTCTGTAGTTTTGTTACTTAGATTACTAATACAACTACTACTAGTACTACTATTTCTTTACTAACACTCCACTTTGTCCTTTTTTCACTATCACTACTCCTTATTGCCACGTCTATCACTGTTGCACAACTTCTAATACTACTGGTAACTTCCACTAACATTATTACAACTACAATATTTCTACTCCCTTCCCCCATTCTACCCCTCTCGTCCCCCGACCCAAACCCTCCCGTATACATTTTGGTTCCCTCTCTTCGTGCCAGGAATACTTCCAGAGAACCTCCGGATGCGGCCCGAGTGCCAGGAATGGCTCAAATGAAGCAGAGCTTTTGACAGTTATAAGACTCATACCAGCGAGAACACCGACCCTGAGATACCAGAGACAACCCTGACTCCTCCCGAGCCTGCGTTTCTGCTAATTCCTACGAGCTGTGAGTGAGTGGAGAAGGTAGAAGACGAGTCTGTTGTGTTGGAGATGACTCACACCACCGTACACAATGAACCACCGACACCACTTGAACCAAAGACATGTTGTGCACCAGCTGCAGGGCGTCTACAATGATTGTAGTTAACTGCTGCATCACTTGTGCTGAAGAAGGTTCACTGTGCCTTTTTCATAGACCTGCTACTGCCGCAGAGCTCTAAAGTTTACTCCACCTGACTAGAGCAGGCACATGATGTCCATGTCAGGGCCGCTCCTGCCAGTGACGAGTCACCATCTGGGAAAAAACCTGTGTCAGGACTTCGTTCCTGGCGAATATATTATGACCATTAACCCTTCGCACATCTCTGTCTGTCTAGTTAATGATCCAAGTCGGACCGAAATGTCGTCATACAGTATGTGTCAGTCTCCAATGTGTTGGTTATTTATGTATATACTATATATATATATATATATATATATATATATATATATATATATATATATATATATATATATATATATATATATATATATATATATATATATATATGGTACAAAAGATTTGAGAGATACATCGTTGATATAAAGATGGCATATACAGTACACGAGGTGAGAGATACATGTCTAGTACATATTGTTACATCTTTGTCACTGATTATAATGCGAAAATCTCATCCAGCTCTTCCGAGCTGGTGCGCGTGCCCAGAATACAGCATGCATTACCCTCTGAACAGCAGCGCTGAGTCGCTGGAACAGAAAACTAGCTGCCCTGGGATCCCTAGTTACCCTGTTGAGTCTTTTGCCCAGCTCCTTGAGGAACTTAGATGCACTCTTTCCCCATGAGCCAAGGGTCTCTGAGCCTATGGGAACAAACATATAATGATGGGCAAGTTCTCCATATTTTCTCGACTTCTGGGACTCCCTGAAGGTGGCAGCAGCCCCTCCTTCCTCCCTGGTGTACTGGAGATAGGTATCAGCCAAGGTAGATGCACATGTGTAGTCCCACACCACCTGCTTGCCGTCTGTCCAGGCTTGAAGGGTGATACCATCTGGACGCTTTTGGTTGCCATCAGATCTGCATAGTTGGTGTGGTTCCCTTACTGCTGGGCATCCGGCTGTTGTGAGGCTCCTCTTGATAATGTTATTAACCTCTTCATGTCTTGCAATCTTTCCCTCGGATTTACGACACACAAGACCATGGTACCCGAATCGGTCTGCTGCTTCACTGCCACAAATACACCTGTGTTCGGCGAGAATAGGGGCGGCAAGTCGAAGGGCAACACCAATGCGGATGGTCTGTGGGTCGAGGCGTGTGCCAAGGCTGGAGTTGGGAACAGCCAAAAGAAAGTCCCCTGCATGAGGAGCTCTCACTGCAAGTAGGCGGGCTCTATCCTTCCCTGACACACTCTGAAGCATTGCTGAGGCTATATTCTCTACTATTGGGCCATCCCAGTGCGACTGTTTGTAGTTGTTGGGGGAGCAGGCCTGGTTTCAGAGCCTGTTAGGTTATCCCAGATCCTGGCTCCATCAACGAACTTTTGGTCATGGATTCCAATCGTGTCCCTAAGATGTTCAGGGAGAATTGCTGCTACAAGCCCTCTGGATGCAATGCATGCAGACAGGAAAGCAGGTAGAGCAATCTGAGATGACTTGCGGACACCAATGCCTCCTAGTCTGACTGGGAGTGTAGCTTGGTCCCACTGCCCATCTTCTAGAGTAAGGTTAAGTACTTTAGTAAAGATCTGCCTCAGGATACTGTCATATTCGTGCAGTATAGGATTATCATATGAAGGAGCACATCTTAGGAAATATGTCAACCTGGGCAGACTCAAGCATTTTGTGAGGAGGTACAAGGCATCATGGGTGTCAAGATTGCCTATTCGTTGTTCCATTCTCCTCAATTCTTCCAGTTTCTTCCTGAGAATTGTGTCAATGGCATCTCTTCCCAGAGGTGCTCCAAGCAAGACACTATTAGTAGGGGCAATGACTGTTGCTCCTGGTAGTTTTGATAGCACTGCATCTATCACTTGTTGATTGACTGATATGATTTCACATTTGGATGGATTCAGGATGAGACCCATTTCCTGTCCCTGTGTCATCACCTGTGTAAGATCATCTACAAGGGACTCCTTTGTACCTGCTAGTGTGCCATCATCCAGGAACCAGATGTTTAGCTCACTGGTCAGTCTTACTGTGATTTCCCTAACTGCTATACAGAAGAGAAATGGTGCGAGAGGGTCCCCTTGCTGGACACCCTCTGATGATGTGATTTCATGCTCTCCAAACAGGAGCATTGATTCCTTGCTATATCCAGCTGAAACAAAAGGGAAGAGACCTGGAATATACACTTGTATACTTGAAATAAACTGTTCAAGTATATCATACTTGAACAGTTGGCTGGGCTCCTGGCTGAGAAAGAATCCCCTCCCCCCATTTCTAGTATCCAGCAATCCCCGTATTCCCACTAACTGTCCTGACAGGATCGCTGTCTATCCCAGGAAGGACGGCAGACTCTTAGCGCGAGAATGTACCTTTGTTTCCACTTTAACCGACACCTATATTACATATATCAGTGTTTGCCAGCAGAGAGGTGCTGGTGATCATAGGGGAAAATACAAATATAGATGTTGGCACTCGGTGCCAATAGTAGAAATTTAAATCTTGCCACATAAACTAATTAACATTGAGTATATGTGATACAATAACTGTAATTTAATCTTTAGACAAATTTATTTAAGAATATATAAATTTTTGTTTATATTTTCCTTTTCAGTTTTTCTAACAAATTTTTAGTTCACACAAGTTATCGTACGGCCTAAAAACTTCCTAGTCCCTGTGCCTAATGGATAATATCGCCCGGATTGAACTTACTATCATGAACTTACACCTACTTCAAATTACAAGTTATGTCCCGATTGGACATGACTTTACATTTTGGTTATAAATGATACACATGACAGTTGCGATCGATCCAACTGTCACCTTTTAACAGTTTTAGAGAATGTCTTCAAAATGCGGGAACCATCAAGATATAGATCAAATTTCCCAGAATGCATTCAATCAAAAGAGAATTTCCCAACCTATGAAAGTATCAAAAATACAATGGCTTTCGAACACACAAAATACAGGGAATATTTTTTTGGGACTGGTAATTAAATCACTTTTCATAGTAAATCCTCTTAGTGTTTTTGTTGGCAACTTTGACACTTGAGTGGAAAATGACTGTCGCTGAGACCTCAAGTCTGGACACGAGTTTTATGAAAAGTTTGCCTATCATGACAGTGGAATTATATTTTCCTTTTTTCCTCTCTCTCTCTCTCTCTCTCTCTCTCTCTCTCTCTCTCTCTCTCTCTCTCTCTCTCTCTCTCTCTCTCTCGCTCTCCTCTCTCTCTCTCTCTCTCTCTCTCTCTCTCTCTCTCTCTCTCTCTCTCTCTCTCTCTCTCTCTCTCTCTCTCTCTCTCTCTCTCTCTCTCTCTCTCTCTCTCTCTCGCTCTCTCTCTCTCTCTCTCTCTCTCTCTCTCTCTCTCTCTCTCTCTCTCTCTCTCTCTCTCTCTCTCTCTCTTTCTCTCTCTATGTGCGCAGTACTATGATTCATGATACTATATATATTCATGTTAAATATTTAATTATTTGTTAAACATTATGCCTTTGTTAATGGATGTTATGATAAATCATGACTGAAGTATAATACCAAGTCCTCTTTAATATCAGCCCCTTAGACAGTAATAATGAACCAATATATCATTTATCTGTATTCGTCTTACTAGTTGCTATTTGTTATTACTTTTAAAAATATCAGTACATATTATGTTCTTACTGAGTACATGTTATGTAAGTGTGGTAATGTAACATTTACCTTTTAGTGTAGGAAGTGTCTGTGTGGCCACCATCTTGCAGTTCCTTTTAACAGTTTTAACAGTTAAAAGCTGATACGAGTTTAACCTGGTTTGAGATGTGTGGGCTCTTTTTTCCCCGTCTCGCCTGTCTAAAGTCAGCCAAGAACTTCCATTGAATGAAGACAGCTTGTGAAGAAAACGTTTGTTCGTATGTTATAATTCCAGAATAAATGTGCGAATGGCTGAGTTGTAGTTCATTTACCAGTGGGATTCGATTGTTTTTAATGAAATTTTGACTTCATCACCACTTATTGGCTTCTCCGGGAGCTACTCAGGTGGCAGTTTAAGTTACTTGGAAATTAAGGAGCTTTTGTGGGTCACTTGCCTTCTGTGTCCTAAGCACTTGTATTATTCTCTCAATAATTAGGTGCATTTCGATGTTTTGACATTTCGTTTTTACAACTGTTATCTGTTTAAACTTAACATATCTAACCTTTCCTTAATGTCGCACTATTTCCTTTAAGGGTCGTACCCTTATTGTGTGATTCTACATAACAAATTCCTTTACACTCCAGCGTGCAGTCATCTTGCATCGTTGATTAAGTCGCCTGACCGATGAGTGTGGAAAGGCTCACTTAACAATGGCGTATGATCGAGAATTCAATTTCCATTATCATCAGTAATTTCATCTGTAGAGGTAAACTTAGTTTAGACTGCGTTAGTATATTCATTTTTGTGTGAGATACTGCGTGCTTTCAGTCATCTCTTCAACACTGGTATTTGAACCTCGTGCTTTCAGTCATCTCTTCAACACTGGTATTTGAACCCCGTGCTTTCAGTCATCTCTTCAACACTGGTATTTGAACCTCGTGCTTTCAGTCATCTCTTCAACACTGGTATTTGAACCTCGTGCTTTCAGTCATCTCTTCAACACTGGTATTTGAACCCCGTGCTTTCAGTCATCTCTTCAACACTGGTATTTGAACCTCGTGCTTTCAGTCATCTCTTCAACACTGGTATTTGAACCTCGTGCTTTCAGTCATCTCTTCAACACTGGTATTTGAACCTCGTGCTTTCAGTCATCTCTTCAACACTGGTATTTGAACCCCGTGCTTTCAGTCATCTCTTCAACACTGGTATTTGAACCTCGTGCTTTCAGTCATCTCTTCAACACTGGTATTTGAACCTCGTGCTTTCAGTCATCTCTTCAACACTGGTATTTGAACCCCGTGCTTTCAGTCATCTCTTCAACACTGGTATTTGAACCTCGTGCTTTCAGTCATCTCTTCAACACTGGTATTTGAACCTCGTGCTTTCAGTCATCTCTTCAACACTGGTATTTGAACCTCGTGCTTTCAGTCATCTCTTCAACACTGGTATTTGAACCCCGTGCTTTCAGTCATCTCTTCAACACTGGTATTTGAACCTCGTACTTTCAGTCATCTCTTCAACACTGGTATTTGAACCTCGTGCTTTCAGTCATCTCTTCAACACTGGTATTTGAACCTCGTGCTTTCAGTCATCTCTTCAACACTGGTATTTGAACCTCGTGCTTTCATTCATCTCTTCAACACTGGTATTTGAACCTCGTGCTTTCAGTCATCTCTTCAACACTGGTATTTGAACCTCGTGCTTTCAGTCATCTCTTCAACACTGGTATTTGAACCTCGTGCTTTCAGTCATCTCTTCAACACTGGTATTTGAACCTCGTGCTTTCAGTCATCTCTTCAACACTGGTATTTGAATCCCGTGCTTTCAGTCATCTCTTCAACACTGGTATTTGAACCTCGTACTTTCAGTCATCTCTTCAACACTGGTATTTGAACCTCCTCAGCTGGTGCTAGACATCGTCTCATCAGCGGCACACACGGGTCTAAAACTCAACACTGCCATTTCACTTCATTCTACACAGGATTGTAGATTAAAGCTTATATCAACAAGCCGACTTATCTGCACACTCATGACTTGACTCATTGTGCTCGCTCATCCGCGTTACTCCCAGCTTCATCACGTGTTGCTGTGTCTTCGTGAACCTCAGAATATCTCCAGTGCTGATGGATTCCAAGGGAATCAACATGAGAACATGATACTCACAGTTCACTATTTCTTTCATTGTTTAGCCTTTAATTACTTAGGTATTTCTTTCACTTTTACTTAGGGCACTTGCTGTCCCTGTTCACATATCAGTAAAATAGTTACCTGGGTATTAGTCGACTGGTGTAGGTCGCATCCTGGGGACAAAATTGACATAATTTGCCCGAAATGCTCAGCGTAAAAGCGACTTTCTATATAGTAGTATATCATTGATGTCAGCTAGGCCTGTATAACATGTACATGTTCTTGTAGAAATGAGGAATATTATCATTATGAGTATTATTATTATTATTATTATTATTATTATTATTGATCAAACAAGAATATCTTTCATGTCAATTACCTTATTATTTATGAAGTGTAATTAAATTTCATGGACTGTATTATAACATTTATATCCGTAGATTATTTTTTATGTATTAGCATCTTTCCTGAACATCGTAAGAATTTGTTTCTCACACTAACGACTTCGTCAAGATTCGAAACGTTGAACAACTGAAATATAAAGACAGCACAGCATTACCACCTACAGTGAGGTATTCACAGCATTACCACCAACAGTGAGGTATTCACAGCATTACCACCAACAGTGAGGTATTCACAGCATTACCACCAACAGTGAGGTATTCACTCACTATGACAAGAAGCAGACTTCACACAGGTGTTGCAAGAAAGCTGCTGAGATGAACTGTTATGTATTCACATGTTATGTGACTTCAAAATAGATAATTGCTTTGCGTAATTAATTCCTGTCGTGCTGGACTTATCTTCTAGAGATTTAGACCCATTGATCCAGGGATAATCCGACGACATTGCGCTACACTAAGACGCTTGTATGTACCGAGGAATCACTAGATTTGCTCTAAGGTCAAGGTTAAGGAACACAGTATTTTCTTGACGATTTTGTGGACTGTTGAGGTACTTATATCCATTATTAAATATCCTCATTTCTGTTATTTTTTTTCTTCTATGTAAAGAAAAAAGAGAATGCGAACAAAAGAATGAATAACTAGGTATTGAAAAAAGAAGTTAAATATAGGAATGGAAGAGTAGCAGGATAGATTAGCATGAGAAGATGAAAAGGGAAAGACTAAAGAGAAAAGAGTGCGAAAAATTGTAGACTGGACTGGGATGTTTCCATTGTAATTTTCTGATTCGGATTTGAACATTAATGCTATATTGTCTAACGATGTATTTCAGCTGCCGAGACCCGAGAAAGTTTTCTCATTTAATTGTGTGCATATAGATGCATATGTGCACTTGGATATTTACATAATTTACATATGCAGTTTTTTGTATGTGTGAGTATTTAGATGTATATGAATAAATATATGTGTGGTGTGTGTGTTATTTTATAATATTTTTTTATTAACACATCGGCCGTTTCCCACCAAGGCAGGGTGGCCAGAAAAAGAAAAACTTTCATCATCACTCACTCCATCACTGTCTTGCCAGAGGCGTGCTTACACTACAGTTTTACAACTGCAACATTAACACCCCTCCTTCAGAGTGCCGGCACTGTACTTCCAATCTCCAGGAATCAAGTCCGGCCTGCCGGTTTCCCTGAAACCCTTCATAAATGTTACCTTGCATACACCCCAAAAGTACGTCAAGTCCTAAAAAACATTTGTCTCCATTCGCTATCTAAGACGCTCACGTACACTTGCTGGAAGTCCAAGTCCCTCGCACACAAAACCTCCTTTATCCCCTCCCTCCAACCTTTTCTAGGCCGACCCCTACCCCGCCTTCCATCCACTACAGATTTATACACTTTCGAAGTCATTCTATTTTGTTCCATCCTCTCTACATGTCCAAACCATCTCAATAACCCCTCCTCATTATATTCACACCACACATTGCCCTCAGACATGACATCTCCACTGCCTCCAGCCTTCTCCTTGTTGCAACATTCACAACCCATGTCTCACACTCATACAAGAGTGTTGGTATAACTATACTCTCATACATTCCCTCCTTGCTTTCATGGATAATGTTCTCTCTCTCCACAAGCTCCTCAGTGCACCAATCACCTTTTTCCCCTTGTTAATTCTATGATTCATCTCATCCTTCATAGACCCATCTGCTGACACATCCACTCCAAATATCTGAACACATTCACCTCCTCCATACTCTCTCCCTCCAATCTGATATCCAATCTTCCGTTATCTAATTTTTTTGTTATCCTCATCACCTTACTCTTTCCTATATTCACTTTTAATTTCCTTCTTTTAAATGCCATACCAAACTCGTCCACCAACCTTTGCAACTTCTCTTCAGAATCCCCCAAAAGCACAGTGTCATCAGCAAATAGCAACTGTGACAAATCCTACTTTGTGTTAGATTCTTTATCTTTTAAAACCCCACACCTCTTGCCAACACCCTCGCATTCACTTTTCTTACAACTCCATCTATAAATATATTGAACAACCACGGTGACATCACACATCCTTGTCTAAGGCCCACTTTTACTGGGAAATAATCTCCCTCTCGCCTACACACTCTATCCTGAGCCTCACTATCCTCATAAAAACTTTTCATTGCTTTCAATAACCTACCTCTTATTCCATACACCTGCAACATCTGCTACATTGCTCCCCTATCCAATCTATCATATGCCTTTTTCAAATCCATAAATGCCACAAATACCTCTTTACCCTTATCTAAATATTCTTCACCTATATGTTTCACTGCAAACACTGGTCTAAACACCCCCTACCTTTCCTAAAGCTTCCTTGTTCATTTGCTATCCTACTCTCGGTCTTACTCTTAATTCTTTCAATAATAACTCTTCCATACACTTTACCAGGTATACTCAACAGACTTATTCCCATATCATTTTACACTCGTTTGTCCCATTTGCCTTTATATATATATAAATATATATATATATATATATATATATATATATATATATATATATATATATATATATATATATATATATATATATATATATATATATATTCTTTCTTTCAACACGTCGGCCGTTTCCCACCGAAACAGGGTGGCCCAAAAGGAATAACGAAAGTATATATATATATATATATATATATATATATATATATATATATATATATATATATATATATATATATATATATATATATATATATTATTATAACCTCGAACGAGAGGCATTGATCAATAACTACACTGCACTAGCTAGGGGTCGAACCTATGATGCTTTTGCCCGCCCTGGCTAGTGCAGTGTAGTTATTGATCAATACCACTCGTTAGTGGTTACAATAATATAGTATACTGCTCGTTGATCTAGTACACCAAACAGGAGGAGAATAAAATTAGCTTAGAGGCGTCCACACCACCGTATGTCCTTGAGTAGCGAGTTCAACATTCAGTTCTACTGGATGCGCTACTCTTAAAAATTGTGTGGTTCAGTGGACTAGAGTGTCATGTGTTTTCGCTCACCATGAGGCGGGCCAAAGCATCAGGGGTTCGACCCTGGCTAGTAGAGTGTAGTTATTGAGATATATATATATATATATATATATATATATATATATATATATATATATATATATATATATATATATATATATATATATATATATATATATATATATATATATATATATATATATATATATATATATATATATATATATATATATATATATATATATATATATATATATATATATATATATATATTTAGGAATTCGCAAGAGCAGGCGAAATATTCACAAACACTGATCTCTGGCCGACGGAGACTCGACCTACTGTATATATATATATATATATATATATATATATATATATATATATATATATATATATATATATATATATATATATATATATATATATATATATATATATGTATATATATATATATAATATATACATATATATATACAGTGGGCTCTCGGTTTTCGTTGAAAATTATTTCCAGAATGCTGTTTGAGTGCCGTTACTGAACGATTTTTTTTCCATAAGGACAAATGTAAATTAGATTAGTCATTTCAGACCCCCAAAAATACACTTACAAAAGACACTTACGAAAATACACTTACATAATTGTTCGAGTTTGGAGGTGAAAGAAAACCGAGGGTCTACTGTATATATATATATACAGTGGAACCTCTGGTCACGACCATAATTCGTTGCAAAACTCTGGTCGCGACCCGATTTGGTCGTGATCAGAACCTAATTTACCCATTGGATTGTATGTAAACACGATTAATCCTTTCCAGACCCTATAAACTGTATGTAAATATTGTTTTTAAGATTTTTAAGCACAAAAATAGTTAATTATACTATAGAATGCACAGTGTAATAGTAAACTAAATGTAAAAACCTTGAATAACACTGAGATAACCTTGAATAACGGAGAAAACTAACATAGCACAATTCCAAAGAGTTTTAACACACCTCTTCACCACATTCACCTCCACTTCGCACTCTCAGACTGTGGTCAGACTATATTCAGCACGTTTTGGTGGCCCATCTGTGTCGCCACGAAGTTTTTTCTGAGGGTTTTGAAAAAACCCAGTTGTTCCAAGTCAAGTGACCCCTAAGCAAGTCTGCTCCAAGGCACATGACCTCTACTCTAAGTAACCGTGTAGCGAGGGTTATCACCACCAGTGTCTCCAACACCAGCCATCACCACCACCCTCTCTTCACCCCTTCTCCACACCACAATCTGCAGCAATTATCCAACCAGTAACTGTATTTAGCTTTTTTTTACTCCCCAGATTCATTACATATATGTGCAGTGATTTTATAAAGTGTATTATTTTATTTCAACACACTGTGACGAGTTACATTTCCCAAAGTTTTCAATTTTACATGTTCAGTAAATTAGTGTTATTGTCTCACGTATTCTAGCCTTTTTTTTAAGTAGTTCTACACCAGATACGTTTTGAATATTTTTTTCATTATTGCCACCTGTTCACTTTATTTTGTTCAATATAAAAGAGTGTCTAAGTCAAATCAGTCCACGTGATCGAACACACGATCTCTGCCTCACAATGACACAATCGCTGCCTCACAATGACACAATCTCCGTACCAGTTTCTTAATTTTGTTCTCATTTTCAGATAATCCTGCAACATTTCCTTGTCCTTACACATGCCACAGTCTCTCTATCCATTGTATTGTACTCTGACCTACAGTAAGCTCCAGTAGCCTATAACACAAGTGCAACTACATTTATGCAGTGCATGCACACCTTTCTGCAACACTCGGTTAAGTAAACAATGACTATCTTTGCATTTCTGTGCAACCTTGCAATATATCTACATTGCATAAACAACAGTGATTTATATCACAGCATTTTTCTACTTACACAAGTAATTCTGCAACATATATAAATATATATATATATGGGAATCGTGCATTGGGCAGGGAGGTATAAAATCTTGTAGGAGTGAAGACGAGTCAGTTATGAGTGTGGGGAAGTGCGTGAGGCAGTGGGTAGAATGAAAGGGGGTAAAGCAGCTGGGATTGATGGGATAAAGACAGAAATGTTAAAAACAGTTGGGGGATATAGTTTTAGAGTGGTTGGTGCTTTTATTTGATAAATATAAGGAGGAGGGTAAAATACCTAGGGATTGACAAAGGACGTGCATAGTTTCTTTGCTTAAAGGCAAAGGGGACAAAAGAGATAATAAAAAATAAAAAGGAAGAAGCCTGTTGAGTACACCTTGTAAATGGTATCGTACAGTTATTATTTAAAGAATTAAGAGTAAGATAGAGAGCAGGATCGCAAATGAACTAAGAGGCTTTAGGAAGGGTAGGGAGTGTGTAGACCAAGTGTTTACAGTTAAACATATGGATGAACAGTATTTAGATAAGGGTAAGGAGGATTTTGCTACATTTATGGATTAGGAAAAGGCTTATGATACGGTAGATAGGGGGGGGCAAAGTGACAGATGTTCAGAGGTATGTAATAGGAGGAAGGTTACTGAAAGCAGTTAAGAGTTTTTACGAGGATAGTGAGGCTCAAGTTTGAGTATGAAGGAAAGTGGGAAAAAGAAGACTTCAGACAAGTATATGTGATGTCACCATGTGTGTTCAACATATTTATATATGGGGTTGTAAGAGGTGTGGGGTTAAAAGATAAATAATCTAAAACAAAGTGTGAGTTCTCACATTTGCTTTTTGCAGATGACACTGAGCTTTTGGGATATTCTGAAGAGAAGTTGCAGAGGTTGGTGGATGAGTTTGATATGGTATGTGAAAGGAAATTATAAGTGAACATAGGAAAGAGTAAGGTGATGAGGACAATAAAAAAAATACGTAATGAAAGACTGGATATCAGATTGAAGGGAGGAGTGTGGAGGAAGTGAATGTACTCAGATATTTGGGAGTGGGCTTGTCAGCAGATGGGTCTATGAAAGACGAAGTGAACCTTAGAACTTTTGAGGGGAAAAGGGAGAGTGGTGCACTGATGAGTCTGTGGAGACAAATAACTTTGTCCATGGAAGCAAAAAGGAGAATGTATGAGAGTATAGTTAAATGAACGCTTTTATATGGGTGTGAAGAATGGGTGATGAATGTTACGAGAAGGTTGGAGGCATTGGAGATGTCATGTCTGAGGGCAATGTGTTGTGTGAATATAATGTAGAGAATCTGTAGTTTGGAAATTAGGAGGAGGTGCGGGATTACTAAAAGTATTATCCAGAGGGTTTAGGATTACCAAGCCAGATGTGGAAGCCATTTGTTGTTTGCCGCCTGACGCAGCAAATAAATCTCAGTAATCTGTTTGCGACTTCACCCCCTGACGTCACCATGCTGCCTGATGTCCCGCATCACAATGCTGCCTGATGCCACCTTGCGACGTCACCTCGCGACGTCTGCCCGATGTCACCCACGTGACGATACCCACGACGTCACCCTGGACGTCTTCCCGACTTCACCTCACGATGTCACCTCACGACATCACCTCACGGCATCATGCCTGACATCACCCCATGATGTCCCATCGACAGTGTTATAGTTTCGTAGTGAGCAATTTGTGTTTAGTATTGTCCAGAACAATTGAGAGAAAATATGTCACGTGTTAATTCCTCTCTGTCAGTGTCCCTTTACTAGTGTTTTCACATGTTCGTGAATCCTGTAGTGTCGATTTTTGAATAGAGAAACATCATTTGCTAGTTCAAGCCATGTTGTAACCGCATGTGCAGTGTGGGTGTTCAGATTTATATGTGTGCTGATATGTGGTCTGAGCCCAGATGTGTGTGTAGACCACAGTGTGGTCTGAGTCCAGACCATTGGTAATACTCTCGTGTTACACGTCTGCCTGTTGTGACCGTTTGACAACTGACACTAGTCAGTCCAAGCTTCAGTTAAGAGTGTGGAGCCCCCATGTACAGGATGTTCTTATGCTCGCTGCTCGTAGACACCATGCCTGAGTCGTACCTGCTATGACTCCCCATTGAGACTAGTTTCACGTCACCTCCTGACCATCAGAGTGCAGTTTTGAGTAGACCCAGCTTGGGGACACTTAGATAAACCTCTGCTTTGTCTTCCACTCTGTCGAGAGGATGACATCGTCAAGCCGCAGTAGCCCTGTCGGCAGGCGATTGTCTGACTCGTGTCACGGCTTAAGTGAGCAGCTTGCACAAAGTATGATGTCACTTTGGCTGCTAGCCCACTCACTCCAGTTATGGTGTATGCTGCTACGACTCCCTGATAATATGCCTGAATCGTCCCTGCTACGACTCACTCTCGCCGGCACCACTAATCTGTGCTGCGTTCCCGGCAGTGACTTCTCAGCGAGAGTACCAGTCGAGAAATGTCCTGAGTCGCTTGCCAGAAGAAGTCCTGCTCAGTTGCCAAGTACTGACGACAGCTCACTCAAGGGCACCAGCAGGTTGTGCCCCAGGTTGAGTGAACTCATACCCCGTTACATCACAGCTCAGTAACAGCGATGTCTCCTGTGTTGCAGTACCTGTCCAGACACAGGAAGGCATGCACTGACGCCCGCCGAGGCTCACTGCCTTGGACCACGATGTTTAACACACCCTCTTTTTTTTCTTCCCTCCCTGTAGGAAGTTTTTTTTTGTCCATGTCCACATGTATACAGATGTTTTTATTCTGTGTTCTGTGCCCTGATCCTGAGAGACAAAGATCGAGTTGTTTTTTCAGTCAATCATGGTCGAGGACGACCAAGGGTAGGTGGCCGGATGATGTATACCCAGTTGGGTTCATATTTCGTGGCACTATGGTGCTGACACCTAGTGGCATAGGCCTACCAAGCTCAGCCTGCACTACGCTACTTCATTCTCACTCTGGCAGCCCACGTCACTTAGACAACAACTCTACTCCGTCACTCTCTCGTGGGCATGGCCCTCTGAGCCTGGGGCACCACAACACACTGCCTGTGTAGAAGACCCAAAATAAAGTAAAAGAATCTGAAACCTGTCATTCGTTCCTACTGCAAGATCTGCATGTAACCTGTAATACATTGAACCCAATAGTGCCTGGGTGCAGGTCAGACTATGCCCGAGTTAGCACTAAATTACTCTGGTTACATTATGAGGGTACACTATGATAGGCTGTTCCATACGCTTCGTTTCGTTCGTCAAAGATCGCATTGCACCTTCGGTAGTGCCGTATATGAGGAATTATACAGCATTAGTAAGTCTGCTTAGGCCCTGCATACAAGTACAGTTACACAAGTTGATATGATTAAAACTTATATAATATCATATATGCTTCTTAGGATAGCCTAGGGAGGTTGGATAAAGTGACTTATCACATATGTGGGCCTAGAGTTAAGAAACAGTGTAACTGTCATGGAGGAGGATATGTAAATATGTGGATAGTAGAGAAATATGTAGAGATCTTTGTAGAGTCCCCTGGTACAGCTGGATGCCCAGCCGAGAGATAGCCTCGATCACTAGCAGCCAACAATACTCAGCCCCACAAACCGCCACAATGGGATCACCATCTATCCTTGGAAGAATGGTAAGCTCTAAGCATGGGACTATATCTGCGAGTTGAGGCTGGCTGACACCTACATCCATCATAATGCCGGGCGACAGAGAGGAGCTGCTGATCACAGGGAGGAGTACAAGATCGGCAAGTACAGAGACATAAGCCAACAGTGTCAATTTGTATATGTGGGATCAGAGACCTTGGGCTCATGGGAAGAAAACGCTACACGTTTCCTAAAAGAACTGGGTTCCAGACTCATCAACACAACCAAGCACCCGAGGGCGGCCACTTTCATGTTCCAGCGCCTCAGCATGGTCATCCAGAGGGGAAATGCTTGCTGCATACTTGGCTCACGTCCAGCTTCGGAGGATCTTGAGGAGATTCATAATCTTTGATATATTGTACCAATGTATTCATGTTTGTATTTTCTTTTTGGTCAATGTATTTTGTCTATAAATAAAGTTCACATAGCATACAGAATATAGGGGCGGTAGGACAAAAAAATATTCAAACAGCTCTGGGGAGAACCTTGAGTTTTCCCTGAAGTACGTTTATTGTCTTTTCTGAGGATGAGGGTCCCCAGTAAAGTTCTAGAGGTGGTACCTCTCTATATATACCTTGAGTATACCTGGAGAGGGTTTCGTAGGTCAACGCCCCCACGGCTCGGTCTGAGACCAGCCCTCGTGGTGGATCAGGGTCTGATCAACTTACTGCTGGCCGCTCGCAAACTGACGTACGAACCACAGCACGGCTGGTCAGGTACTGACTTTAGATGACTGTCCAGTGTCTTCTTGAAGACAGTCAGAGGTTTATTGGTAATCCCCCTTATGTATGCTGGGAGGCAGTTGAACAGTCTTGGGCAAATGACACTTATTGTGTTGTCTCTCAGTGTACTCGTAGCGCCCCTGCTTTTCATTGGGGAAATGTTGCATCTCCTGCCGAGTCTTTTGCTTTCATTAGGAGTGATTTTCGTGTGCAAGTTCGTTACTAATCTCTCTAGGATTTTCCAAGTTTATATTATAATGTATCTCTCTCGCCTGCGTTGTAGGGAATATAAATAAAATAACTTATATATATGTGTATATATGTGTATATATATATATATATATATTATATATATATATATATATATATATATATATATATATATATATATATATATATATATATATATATATATATATATATATATATATATATGTATTATATATATATAATATATAGTGCAAAAAGAAAATATTCAAATTTTTTCAAAATTATGAAATTTCTTTGGTCTTATATAAATTAGTTCCTTTATAATTAATAAAATTTGGGAAGAATTTAATGATAAATTGGACTAATCTTAATTCTTGGGAAGAGTTTGGTCCTTTCTTATGTTCCTCTTCACAGAGTCTTGCGATGTTACGTAACTGTGGTATCTTTGTTATGTGATGTGACATGAGGTGTAGTGTTGCCTCTTATTGCCTTCTTCATGTTTCTTATAGTTCCTTGATAATGTGAGTAGTCACAGCGCTTTGAATTCCTCTATTTTCATAGTGGTTGTCTTGCTATATTTTGATATCACTGTTTCTGTGATATTTTTGATATATTATGTAATATATATATATATATATATATATATATATATGTATATATATATATTATATATATATATATATATATATATATATATATATATATATATATATATATATATATATGTGCGATTAGGTAAAACTTGCGATTTTGGCTTAAATAGCAACGCTTTCTTCCATATAAGACAACGGGAAATTTGTGTATGCAATAATTTCGCAAAAATCATTCTGAACCTAACGAAAAAAATATATTTCATTGTGTTTGCTTATTATTAAATTAATGTTAACGTATCTAAAATATATTTAGTTGGGTTAGACTAAATTAAATTGCGCTTGTTGTAATAAGGTTAGGTAGGTTTTCAAAGTTTCTTTTGGTACAAAATTATAAATTTTTTCATTAACATAAATGAAAAATATATATCTTTAAACGTATAAGAGAAAATTTTAGAAAGGACTTAATTTTAAATGAGTTCTTGCTAATTGACCAGTTTTACCTAATCGGCACGACATATATATATATATATATATATATATATATATATATATATATATATATATATATATATATATATATATATATATATATATATATATATATATATATATATATACAGAATAACCACTGAAAAAATAATGAAATTCCAAGTGTTTTCGTGAGTTCTCACATTATCAAGGAACTATAATAAAAATAAGAGATTAACAGGAAGGCATATAAGGACGAGACTACACCTCGCAACACCTGACTTTTTACAATGATGTAGGTAAGTAGTCAAGGATGCGTGAAACACAGCTATTATTCTACCCAAGCATTAAGAATTTAACTTGTTTAATGTATCTTAAATTCTTCCCAAATTTTATTAATTATAAATGAATCCAATTTGTAAAACCAAAAACAATATTCATATTATTTTTAAAACTATTTTTTATGGGACTTGATTCTATGATATTCCTCTCGACAATGGACTTATAATTACAACTTTCTCAGCTTTTTTTAAATCAATTGGATGGTTAAAATGTCTTTCATAAATAAACAGAACATTAGTATCCTGTCCTCTTTTAATGCTATATTTATGTTGTTTTAATCTTAGTTCAAGACTTTTACCAGTTTGACCGTAATAAACTTTATCACATACTTTACAAGGAATCTTGTAGACACATCCGTCAGCATTTCTGGGGGATTTTTTTATCAAAAGTTTTTTTTTACTGTATCAAGATTTTTAAATAAAATTTTGTTATTAAAATTCTTAAGAAAGGAAGGCATATCAACCAAGTTTTCATGGTAAGGAAGAACCAACATATGTATTTTTAGTTGAATAAGGTTCGTTGTCACATTTTGAACTGTTAAAAGTTTTTCTAACTATTTTAAAAGATTTATCAATTAAGTAACTTGGGAATTTTTCCCTTCATTAAGCCATGACAAGATTTATATTTAAGACAAAAAAAAATGTTAAATTAAATTTTCCTCATATACTCCTAAAAGGAGAATGAATAACGATCTAGAGAGTTCCCCTTTTTCATTTGCTTGACCAAGACTGGGAAAAATTTACTTGTCACGATAATTTGGAAAACGATGCAGTGGACAAAAAGAATTATATATCATAAGGAAAATTTTGAAATATATTCACAATCAGGTTTCTGTTCTTATCTCAAAAAGAGCGAGTTATTTTTTTAGTAAAAATGCATAAAATAAATTATAAAAAATATTTTTATTTTGCTTTTAAAAATATTTCTGGTTATATTTTAAAAATTTAACGAGATTAAAGAAACTAGTTTTCGAAGGCTGATTCATCAATTAATTGTTTCTGTAGAAAAATGACTTTATTTGAGGAGAATGTGTGATTGTAAAATATGGTATCTATAACATGAAACTGTGAAATCCGAAATGGCGGTAATTTTGAGTATTTCAAGAAAGTTAACACCAATTGACATGTGTACAGTTTGCAGATGTGAATACATGAAACAGGAAAATATTGATAGAGTTCAAAAAATGGAATAGACCTAAATCCGAAAGAATGTACAAAGGAGGATGACAAAGTTGATCCCATGTATCAGAAATCGTCCCTATGAGGATAGACTGAGAGCCTTGAATCTGCACTATCTAGAAAGGCGTAGAATTAGGGAGATATGATTGAGGTGTATAAATGGAAAACAGAAATAAATAAAGGGGATGTAAATAGTGTGCTGAAAATATCCAGCCAAGACAGGACTCGCAGCAATGGTTTCAAGTTGGAAAAGTTCAGATTCAGGAAGGATATAGGAAAGCACTGGTTTGGTAATAGAGTTGTGGATGAGTGGAACAAACTCCCGAGTACCGTCATAGATGCTAAGACGTTGTGTAGTTTTAAAAATAGGTTAGATAAATACATGGGTGGGTGTGGATGGGTGTGAGTTTGGACCTGACTAGCTTTTACTACCAGGTCAGTAGCTGTACTAATTCCTTAAGTGGAAGTGACCTGACCAGGTGGTCGGCTAACCAGGTGGTCGGCTGACCAGGTGATAGGCTAGACAATTATATGAGTGGGTGCGGTTGGGTGTGAGTTGGTCCTGACTAGCTTGTGCTAGGTCAGAAGCAGTGTTCCTTCCTTAAGTGAATCCAAACTGACCTGGCTGGGTCGGGGCATTGGCTTAAGCCGTTGGAGATTTGGACCTGCCTCGCATGGGCCAGTAGGCCTGCTGCAGTGTTCCTTCTTTCTTATGTTCTTATGTTCTTAAGTCACAAGAACAAATGGATGTCAACAAGAACTGTTCGTCTTCCGGTGAAAAAGGTGACCCAGCAGAAACAAAAATAAGGATAAAGTGGAACTTATGCGTAAAGTTTATTATCTAAACGTGAAAAACTAAATTGTGGAGGATAAGTAAGTACATGAGTGAGGTGCCAGACTCACGATTATTATTATAATCCAAACAAACCGCTAAACCCACAAGGGCTATACAGCGCTGGCGAAAGTGACGAGTGAACAGTGTATTATTATTATTATTATTATTATTATTATTATTATTATTATTATTATTATTATTATTATTACTATTATTATTATTATTATTATTATTATTATTAATATGTCTTGTTGCAAAAGTGGGTTATAATGGCAAACGTTGCTCTAAAATTGCATGCAACTGAGCATCAACAAAGACGACCACCAGATAAACACATTGCTTTTGCATTCGAAAATACGTGTTCACTCACTGATGATTCTGAGAGATGCGAGTGCTGTCAACGTCATGAGGAAACGTGAAGAACATTTACCAAATGATTCATGAATAATTCAGAATACGCTCAAAGCAAAATTACTTATTACATAAGAAGATGGATTCTTGTTTGTTAAGATAAAAAGAGACCAACACTTGTTTATTTCCGTGGCTCTGGACTTTGAATTATTAAAAGCTGCCTCTCACCATTCTACCTTACTCCACTCTCACTATCTTACTCTACTCTCACTATCCTACTCCACTCTCACTATATTACGCCACTCTCACTACCATACTCCACTCTCACTACCATACTACACTCTCACTACCATACTACACTCTAACTACCATACTCCACTCTCACTATTTTACTCCACTCTCACTATCTTACTTCACTCTCACTATATTACTCAACTCTCACTATCTTACTCCACTCTCACTATCTTACTCCACTCTCACTATCTTACTCCACTCTCACTATATTACGCCAATCTCACTACCATACTCCACTCTCACTACCATACTCCACTCTCACTACCATACTCCACTCTCACTACCATACTACACTCTCACTACCATACTACACTCTCACTACCATACTACACTCTCACTACCATACTACACTCTCACTACCATACTACACTCTCACTACCATACTACACTCTCACTACTATAATACACTCTCACTACCATACTACACTCTCACTACCATACTACACTCTCACTACCATACTACACTCTCACTACCATACTACACTCTCACTACTATAATACACTCTCACTACCATACTACACTCTCACTACCATACTAGACTCTCACTACCATACTACACTCTCACTACCATACTACACTCTCACTACTATAATAAACTCTCACTACCATACTACACTCTCACTACCATACTACACTCTCACTATCATTTTACACTCTCACTAACATACTACACTCACACTACCATACTACACTCTCACTACCATACTACACTCTCACTACCATACTACACTCTCACTACCATACTACACTCTCACTACCATACTACACTCTCACTAACATACTACACTCTCACTACCATACTCCACTCTCACTATCATACTACACTCTCACTAACATACTACACTCTCACTACCATACTACACTCTCACTATCATACTACACTCTCACTAACATACTACACTCTTACTACCATACTCCACTCTCACTACCATTCTACACTCTCACTACCATACTACACTCTCACTACCATACTACACTCTCACTATCATACTACACTCTCACTATCATACTCCACTCTCACTACCATACTACACTCTCACTACCATACTACACTCTCACTATCATACTACACTCTCACTATCATACTCCACTCTCACTACCATACTACACTCTCACTACCATACTACACTCTCACTATCATACTACACTCTCACTATCATACTCCACTCTCACTACCATACTACACTCTCACTACCATACTACACTCTCACTACCATACTACACTCTCACTACCATACTACACTCTCACTACCATACTACACTCTCACTATCATACTACACTCTCACTATCATACTCCACTCTCACTACCATCCTACACTCTCACTACCATACTACACTCTCACTATCATACTACACTCTCACTATCATACCCCACTCTCACTACCATACTACACTCTCACTACCATACTACACTCTCACTATCATATTACACTCTCACTATCATACTCCACTCTCACTACCATACTACACTCTCACTACCTTACTCCACTCTCACTACCATACTACACTCTCACTACCATACTACACTCTCACTACCTTACTCCACTCTCATTACCATACTCCACTCTCACTACCTTACAACACTCTCAGTAGCTCTTGCAACTATCCCTGCCTCCTGCAACTCTCCCTGTCTCCTGCAACTCTTCCTGCTTCCTGCAACTCTCCCTGCTTCCTGCAACTCGCCCTGCCTCCTGCAACTCTCCCTGCTTCCTGCAACTCTCCCTGCTTCCTGCAATTCTCCCTGCATCCTACAACTCTTCCTGCTTCATGCAACTCTTCCTGCAAGTCTCGCTGCCTCCTGCAAATCTCCCTGCTACCTGCACCTGCATGCAAGATGCCTCTCTAACTGCTAGTTGTGATGCTTGAGCTAAAATTTCAACCTGGATAAATCTTATGCATGAACAATAATTGTTACCAATATTATCTTGTATGTGCAAGAATTACTTGCAGAATTCCTAGATGGAAGTTATAATTGGCTTCAAAATTCTCAGGAAAGAGTTACAATTAGGTAACTAATTCTCAGTTACGAGCAATAACTAGCCAACAATTCATCAGGTATGAGCAATAACTTGCTAACTTATGATGCAATAACTTGCATCCTAAGCTGTCTGGGGATTAGCGTGGGGTGTTACTGAGGATCATAGCTTGCTGTACTGTTTTAGAATCTCAGGTTAAAGTGTTGAAGGTGGTGGTTCTACTTCTTAAGGAGAATAGGAGACTGAAGCTTCGCATAGATGGGTTTGGGAGTGAGTGTGAGATGGCTGGATCTGGTAAGGAGGAAAAGGTTACCAGCAGTGAGTTGGAGAGCGGCAGCCGCTTTAAATGGCAAGTGGTTTACACTTCAGGAAGAAGCATCAAGATAAGGAAGGTTAATAGAGAAGATCTGAAGGTAGGAAATCGGTCTCTGTTCTCCAGAACGAGTGTACTTCAGTGGTTAGTGAGGTTAAAGGTACCACTGACTCCCCTCCTATTCAAGATAAAAACATTCTGGTTGTTGGAGACTCTCAGGTAAGATATATGGACCGTGCTTTATGTAACAGAGATAGAAAGGTGAGACAGAAAGTGTTCTTCCCAGGAGCCGGTGTTGGTGACATAGTCAACAGGTCTTAGTGCTGGTGGAAATGACATCGGGAATGACAGGAGACAGGAGCTGCTGGATAAGTACAAATCAGCTATAGATGCAGTCAGGTCTAAGGGAGGGGTCCCAATCATATGTAGCATTTTGCCTAGAAAGGGAGTGGGCAATGAATGGATGTCTAGGGCAATTTGTATAAATTGCTGGCTAGACAGCTACTGCAATGAACTTGCAATCCCATTCATTGATAACTGGGACAAATTCTATGGCAAACGTGATAAGCATGCAAGGGATGGGGTACATCTCTCTGGGGCCAGAGAGGTTGCATTAGCTAACCCGATTGAGGGGGCCATTGCTGACTTGTCTAGGACTTTAAACTGATAGCTTATAGAGCTATTTGTGTGTGTAGGAAACAGTCAAGCAGCAGTTCTAGGGTTGAAAACAACAAATATTACCAGGATGCCTCAGGGATATGTTTAAAAGACAATATACAAAATAAAGTTGCTAGTAAAGGCAAAGCAACTGATCAACAAACAAAGAGAGACAGTAGAGGACAGCGAGTGAGTAGTTCTCTTAAGGTTTAGTATACTAATAGTAGGAGTCTAAGAAATAAGATAGATGAGCTAAGATTACTTGCAAGTGCTGCACGTAATATAGATTTTATTGCTGTAATGGAGACTTGGTTCAACCTGAAAGATAGAGAAATGCCTTCTAAATATAACACACAGGGTTATAAACTATTCCAAAGTTGATCCCATGTATCATAAATCTTCCCTATGAGGATAGACTAAGGGTCTTGAATCTGCACTCTCTAGAAAGGAGTAGAATTAGGGGGGATATGATTGAGGTGTATAAATGGAAAACAGGAATAAATAAAGGGGATGTAAACAGCGTGCTGAAAATATCCAGCCAAGACAGGACTTGCAGCAATGGTTTCAAGTTGAAAAAGTTCAGATTCAGGAAGGATATAGGAAAGCACTGGTTTGGTAATAGAGTTGTGGATGAGTGGAACAAACTCTCGAGTACCGTTATAGGGGCTGGGACGTTGTGTACTTTTAAAAATTAGGTTAGATAAATACATGAGTGGGTGTGGGTGGGTGTGAGTTGGACCTGACTAGCTTGTGCTACTAGGTCAGATGCCATACTAATTCCTTAAGTGGAAGTGACCTGACTACCTGGAGTTTACCTGGAGAGGGTTAACTCCAGGTAGGGTGCAGGTGGGTGTGAGTTGGTCCTGACTAGCTTGTGCTACTAGGTCAGATGCCGTGCTCCTTCCTTAAGTGAATGTAACCTGACCTGGCTGGGTCGGGGCATTGGCTTAAGCTGGTTGGAGACTTGGACCTGCCTCGCATGGGCCAGTAGGCCTGCTGCAGTGTTCCTTCTTTCTTATGTTCTTATGATAGGGTCAGCAGGAAGGGTGGTGGAGTGGCGATGTATGTCAGAGACAATTTAAATTGTTGTGTTAGACAAGATATAAGATTAGAAGCATCGGAAACGGAATCTGTTTGGCTACCGTTTCTCGAGGGACGTCAAAAAATAATTTTGGGTGTGATTTAAAGGCCCCCAAACCTTGACAGGGATTGAATTAACCTGCTATGTGACGAAATTCATAAGGTGTCTAGATATGAAAATGTGTTAATGGGAAATATTAACTTTATACTAATTGATTGGAACAATGTGACAGGAAATCTTGAGTCTAGTGATTTCTTGATACGGTTCAGGATTGCTTTTTAAAACTGTTTGTGACAGAACCAACTAGAGGTAGCAACTTGCTTGACTTAGTTCTTGCCAACAAAGAATCACTAGTTAATAATCTAGAGGTTAATAGTGAGCTTGGGGAAAGCGATCACAAATCACTTAGTTTCAATATATCATGGAATTACCCAAATAACTGCAATCAAGTTTCTGTCCCAGACTTCCACTTAGCTGATTTCATGAGACTGAGAAATTACCTGGATGGGCTGAATTTTAATGAACTGAGTATGGGTCAAGTAGGTGGTGATGGTTGCCAATATGACATTTTCAGAGCATAGTTCTAGTTGCCCAGACAACTTTTGCTCCGAGTAGGGAAATTAGATCTAACAAAAAAGAACACAAATGGATGAACAATAGATTAAAACATCTCATTGGTCAAAAGAGAGGCATATATAGGCGTATCAAAAGAGAGGATGGGTAGTTAAGAAATCAATAAATTCAATTAAAGAGAGAAAAAAAAAGGAATAAGAAAAGCGAAAAGGGATTATGAGGCTAAAGTATCAAGGGATTTGAAAATTAACCGAAAAGAGTTATTTCAGGTAAACAAAAGTAAGATTAGGGACAAGATAGGCCCCCTTAAAAGTAACTCAGGTCAGAACACTGAGAGTGTTAAGGAAATGCGTGAAATTTTCAACAGTTATTTCCTCTCACTTTTTACTCAGGAAGATACTAGCAAAGTTCCAGTAATAATGAATTATGTAGAACAGAACGATAATAAACTATGCACGATTGAGATAACTAGTGACATGGTCGTCAGACAAATAGAGAAATTAAAACCTAACAAATCCCCAGGCTCTGACTAATTGTTTGCAATGGTTTTAAAGTAATGTAAAGAGGAACTTAGCAAACCATTGGCTAATCTTTTCAACATATCACTACAAACTAGCATAGTGCCAGACAAATGGAAAATGGCAAATGTAATACCTAATTACAACGCAGGAGACATGGCCTTAGGTTCGAACTATAGACCTATAGCCTTACCTCCTATTATCGCCTCAGGTAATCAAGGCCTGTAAACCTGGCCGTAATGGGACATGGACCACGTCAGTTGGCTAAGGCTAACCTAAAAGCAGCTCAAAATACGATGAAACAGAGGTATGACAGAAGTTCAAAGTTTTGATCCTTCCATCCAGGAGACAAACTGTTAGTGCATGAACTTATACCTGACCGTAATGGGACATGGAGCTTAAATAAACACAGCAGTAGTCTTTAAATTGTATTTTCCTTCACCAAGTATGAACAGATGTATTTACAATATGTACACTATGTACAAGAGGTTGGAAAATAATTGTATCACGGTAATCAAGAGGCAAGACAACAGCCAGAGACAAAGAGACAACCATGATCAACCAGCAGCTGAATGAATCTGACAAGAGTGGACCGTGAGTGCTACCACATTACTTCCGCAATTGTCCGACCCACATTATGATTGGCTGAACCAAGGTACTGATTTAACGATGTGGTCCCGTTAATCGTTAAACCCTTAGCACCGGGTTTGCTGGATGGGAAGCAGCCTATATGGGAGTGTGTACATACATCGAATATACTCTCATGCCACACCCCCTCCCCAAATGGGCTCTAATGGCCAGGACTAGGTTTCCACCTCCATGGGTAAAGTGCCGCCATGGCATGGTACAATAATGGAACCGCCTTTCCTCTTACCCATCCAACTCATTAGATAGAGCTGAACTTTTCTCGAGACATAAAGTCAAGCTCTAAACTTAGAGCGAGACAGTAGACAGTAGGGCTAATGTAGGTTCAAGATACCTGTAGACAGTAGCAGAATATCCCCTCACTAAAAAAAACAAAAAACACACATTACATATACAAAAGGGGGAAAAAAAGAGCTATTTTACCCATAGTCCCTAACACATCCTAACCTAATACATTAAAATTTTATATTCTTGAAAGAGTATCAGCCAGCTTAGCTGATACTTTTGAATTGCAAAACAGCATGTTGAGTTGGGGTTAACGCCACCTATACGAGTCAGGTGATTGGTGTCTGAGTTCACTCTACTAAACCTGCCCAAACTTTCTCTACAGCGTTGCTGCCGAATTGCTCGTTTAATTGGTATTGAATATCAAAACACTCTCACTGCTGTGCACTTTGTGACATTATTTGTACAAAATTGAAAGCTGAAGCAACTATGGCGCACCAGATTGACGTATTGCCTGCTACAGGAGCTATTAGTCTCAGATCTCCGCTTTGGTTGCTGCAGAATAATGGGAGAGCCAACACTTGAGCAAAACCAGCAGTTTCGTGAAGCGGCAGGTGCATTGGGTTTGTCTAAGGGCGAGTCTTGGCACTTGAGTTAGCTAAACTCAATCTTGAATAAACCAGGGAGCAGCGAGCATTTGCTAGGGAAGAGTTTGATAGAGAGAAGGAGAGGAGGCAATTTAAGCAAACTGTGGATGACTTTAGTTTGCAAAAAAAGCAGTACACCTAGTTCCTCGTTTTGTTGAAGCCGAGCCTGAAAGTTTTCGAGGCATTTGAAAACCAGGTTCGAGCTTTAAGGTGGCCTGAAGTGCATTGGGCAGAGTTGGTGTATACAGCATTGTTTGGTAAGGCACAGGAAATTACATCGGTGTTAGACAATGATGATTTTGGCAACAATCGGGTGGTGAAAATCACGGTTCTTGGAGCTTATCAGTGTATTTCTGCCAAGTACAGGAAGGAATTCAAACTAGGCAAGCGACAGCTGGGTCAGTCTTATGTCGACTTTGTAAGACTGCGGACAAAAGTCTTTACCAAGTGGTACAAGGCAAGTGATGTCACTAACTTCGGGGACCTTGCACACGGAAGTATGAACAATCAGGGATGCTGGGCCATATTGTTCTTTACATGGTCAACCTGGTGAGCAATATCAAACCACTCAATATGGTGAACCACGACGTCAGTATCTAGAGTGGCGTAAGCCACAAAATCAGCAAGGAAACAAAGTTAAACCTGAGGTAACATGCTATTTTTGCCTTAAACCCGGCCATGTGAAGCCCAATTGCCCACTTAGGGCCCAGCCATTAGGGAGAATTACAAACTAACCTATTGAAATGGATCAAAAAGAAATAGAAGTGGGAATGGCCCCATATTACAGTACATCTCAAATCTCCCTTCAGGAGAAATCAAAGAAAACGGGAGGGAGTACTTCCCCTCTCTGAACAAACGTCATTACACTCATTAGTTCTTTTAGAAGCATTTTGAGGAGCAGTATTTTCTGTTCCTTTACATAAAATATATGTGCAGAGTGAAATACACAGGATATTTGACTGTAGGTGCTTCTGACGGATTTTCTATGAAAGATGCCGTGTCATTACTGGGTAATAACATTAATTCTACTAAGAGTACATAATATATTATGACTAATTCTTCTCTGATGTTGGCTATAACTCGTGCAAAATTCCATGCCTGAGGGACTGTCCTTTCGGGAAGGACAGCAAAAAGACCCTTCATTGAATTTTGCTTTTCCTGCAGCCATATGTGAATCTCACTCAGATCACACTGTCAAATATGAAATTAAAAACGACTTCTTAATCTGCACTTGAGACTGGTAAGGAGGAAGAGGGAAGGCAAGAGACAGATAGATTGGTAGTTCCTAAAAAGTTTATACCACAAATACTAAATATAGCTCATAACTCTCTAGGAGGTCACTTAGGAATTACTAAAATCATGTATAGAATACTAAAAGAATTCTACTGGCCAAAGTTAAGGCAAGGTGAAGAATTATACCGGCTGTTGTTGAGAATGTCAGCAAGTAGGGAAACCTGGACACCCCATTAAACCTGCACCTCTCCATCTCTACCTGCAGATGGAGAACCTTGCAGAGTTATTCATAGATTGTGTAGCTCCATTACCTAAGTCTAAATCTGGAAACCAGTATTTATTTACTATTATGCACAAAGTCACTAGATATCCAGAGGCAATTCCAATGCGCAGTATCAATACCAAAGCAATTGTTAAGGCCTTAACAAGGTTTCTGCTTTGGCATTGGCATTCCTAAATCTATTAAGAGTGACCATTAGGGAAGCATTAACTAGGTTGGGAATAATTCACAACTTAACCACTGCCTATTATCCTTAGTCCCAAGGCGCCTTGGAAAGATACCATCAAATATTAAAAACCATGTTGAGAACTTTTTACATGCATTTTCCTACAGACTGGGATTAATCACTTCCTCTGTTGCTGTTCACAATGATAGAAACTGTGCAAGAGTCCACAGAGTACAGTCCGTTTGAGCTAATCTTTGGGAACAATGTACGAGGTCCTCTTCGGGTGCTTAAGGGTGGATGGATGGATGGGAGAAGACGCTTGCATAACATTCTACAACCCTTCTTCAATTATGCAGGTGGCACGTCAGTTGGCTAAGGCAAACTTAAAAGCAGCACAAAATACGATGAAACAGAGGTATGACAGAAGTTCAAAGTTTTGGTCCTTCCATCCAGGAGACAAGGTGTTAGTGCAGGAACTTATACTTCATATTATGTCCTAGAATTTTGTATTGATAAAGCCACTGGATGGCGAAACGTTTACTATAAAGATACCCAGATGTTGCACATGTGTCTTAATTTCACAACTTATACCTGACCATAATGGGACATGGAGCTTAAATAAACACAGCAGAAGTCTTTAAATTGTATTTCCCTTCACCAAGTATGAACAGATGTATTTACAATATGTACACTATGTACAAGAGGTTGGAAAATAATTGTATCATATTTAGTTAGTTGTCTTCGCTGTGGTTGCACTGTATGTGCATCTGTAACTAGTGCAAATGTACGACAACAAATGGGAATCAGAATCATGGTAACCAAGAAGCAAAACAACAGCCAGAGACAAAAAGACAACCGTGATCATCCAGCAGCTGAATGAATCTGACAAGAGTGGACCGTGAGTGCTACCACATCACTTGTGCAATTGTCCGACCCACATTATAATTGACTGAACCAAGGTACTGATTTAACGATGGGCCCCTCTAATCGTTAAACCTTTAGCACACTGTTCGATGGTTGGGAGGCAGCCTATATGGGAGTGTGTACATACACCGAATAAATGTAACATACTCTTTGAATGCCACACCTCCATAGTGGGATAATTTATGGAATCAATAATTGCAGAGGCAATTCATAGCCATCTTGAAAGGCATAATTTGATGCCTAACTTTTTTCACTAAGGTATTTGAGGAGGTTGATCATGGTATTGAATATGATATTGTGTATATCATTATGAGTAGTAACGGTAGTACCCAGGGAGGTACTACCGTCCTGCAAGGTGACTGAAACAGAAACCTCAAACTGTTTTAAATGATGGTAGGATTACTGGTGTCTTTTTTCTGTCTCATAAACACGCTGGATAACATATATATCTAGCTTCTTCTACTTACACTTAGGTCACACTACACAGGCATGCACATGTATATATATATACATACACACATCTAGGTTTTTCTTCTTTTTCTTAATAGCTCTTGTCCTTCTATATTTCCTCTATTGTCTTTGGGGAAGTGGAATAGAATCTTTCCTCCGTAAGCCATGCGTGTCGTATGAGGCGACTAAAATGCCGGGAGCAATGGGCTAGTAACCCCTTCTCCTGTAAACACTTACTAAAAAAGAGAAGAAGAAAAACTTTATAAACCCGGGATGTTTGAATGTGCGTGGATGTAGTGCATATGATAAGAAAGAGATGATTGCTGATGTTATGAATGAAAAGAAGTTGGATGTCCTGGTCCTAAGGGAAACAAAGCTGAACGGGGTAGGCGAGTTTCAGTGGGGAGAAATAAATGGGATAAAGTCAGAAGTATCTGAGAGAGTTAGAGCTAAGGAAGGGGTAGCAATAATGTTGAAGGATCAGTTATGGAAGGAGAAAAGGGAATATAAATATGTAAATTCAAGGATTATGTGGATTAAAATAAGAGTCGGATGCGAAAAGTGGGTCACAATAAGCGTGTATGCACCTGGAGAAGAGAGAAGTGTAGAGGAGAGAGATTTTGGGAGATGTTAAGCGAATGTATAGGAACTTTTGAACCAAGTGAGAGAGTAATTGTAGTAGGGGACCTAAATGTTAAAGTAGGAGAAACATGTAGAGTAGTTTGTTGGACTACGTATTGGTAGATAAAATACTGTTGAGTAGACTTCAGGATGTACATGTTTATAGAGGGGCCACAGATATATCAGATCACTTTTTAGGTGTAGCTACAGTGGGAGTAAAAGGTAGATGGGATACAAGGAAAATAGAAGCAGTAAGAGAGAGGTGAAGGTTTATAAACTAAAAGAGGAGGCAGTTAGGGTAATATATAAACAACTATTGGAGGATAGATGGGCTAGTGAGAGTGGAGGCAATGGGGTCGAAGATGTATGGAGTAGGTTAAAGATTGTAGTGTTAGTGTTCAGCAGAAGTTTGTGGTTACAGGAAAGTGGGTACGGGAGGGAAGAAGAGCGATTGGTGGAATGATGATGTAAAGAGAGTAGTAAGGGAGAAAGAGTTAGCATATGAAAGGTTTTTACAAAGTAGAAGAGATGCAAGGAGGAAAGAGTATATAGAGAGAGAAAGAGAGGTTAAAAAGTGGTGAATCAATGTAAAAAGAGAGCAAATGAGAGAGTGGGTGAGATGCTATCAACAAATTTTGTTGAAAATAAGAAAATGTTTTGTAGTGAGATTATTAAGTTCAAGAATCCTAGGGAACAAATGAATTTGACAGTTAAAAATAGGAGAGGAGAGTTAGAGGTATCGGGAAGATGGAGGGAATATTTTGAGGAGTTGTTAAATGTTGATGAAGACAGGGAAGCTGTGATTTCGTGTATCGGGCAAGGAGGAATAACATCTTGTAAGAGTGTGGAAGAGCCAGTTATGAGTGTGGGGGAAGTTCGTGAGGCAGTGGGTAGAATGAAAGGGGGTAAGGCAGCTGAGATTGATGGGATAAAGATAGAAATGTTAAAAGCAGGCGGAGATGTAGTTTTGGAGTGGTTGGTGCTATTATTTAATAAATGTATGAAAGAGGGTAAGGTACCTAGGGATTGGCAGAGATAATGTATAGTTAGTTCCTTTGTATAAAGGCAAAGGGGACAAAAGAGAGTGCAAAAATTATAAGGGAATAAGTCTGTTGGGTATACCTGGTAAAGTGTATGGTAGAGTTATTATTGAAAGAATTAAGAGTAAGACGGAGAGCAGAATAGCAGATGAACAAGGGGGCTTTAGGAAAGGTATGGGGTGTGTAGACCAAGTGTTTACAGTGAAACATTTAGGTGAACAGTATTTAGATAAGGGTAGAGAGGTTTTTGTAACATTTATGGATTTGGAAACGGCGTATGATAGGGTGGATAGGGAAGCAATGTGGCAGATGTTGCAGGTGTATGGAATAGGAGGTAGGTTACTGAAAGCAGTGAAGACCTTTTATGAGGATAGTGAGGCTCAGGTTAGAGTGTGTAGGAGAGAGGGAGATTATTTCCCAGTAAAAGTAGGCCTTAGACAAGGATGTGTGATGTCACCGTGGTTGTTCAATATATTTACAGATGGGGTTGTAAGAGAAGTGAATGCGAGGGTCTTGGCAAGAGGTGTGGGGTTAAAAGATAAAGAATCAGATACAAAGTGGGAGTTGTCACAGTTGCTTTTTGCTGATGACACTGTGCTTTTGGGAGTTCTGAAGAGAAGTTGCAGAGGTTGGTGGATGAATTTGGTAGGGTGTGTAAAAGAATAAAATTGAAAGTGAATATAGGAAAGAGTAAGGTGATGAGGATAACAAAAAATATTAGGTGATGAAAGATTGGATATCAGATTGAAGGGAGAGAGTATAGAGGAGGTGAATGTATGCAGATATTTAGGAGTGGACATGCCAACAGATTCGTCTATGAAGGATGAGGTGAATCATAGAATTTATGAGGGGAAATGGGTGAGTGGTGCACTTCGGAGTCTGTGGAGACAAAGAACTTTGTCCATGTAAGTAAAGAGGGGAATGTATGAGAGTATAGTTATACCAACACTCTTATATGGGTGTAAAGCATGGGTGATGAATGTTGCAGTGGAGATGTCATGTCTGAGGTCAATGTGTGGTGTGAATATAATGCAGAGAATTCGGAGTTTGGAAATTAGGAGGGGGTGCGAGATTACCAAAACTATTATCCAGAGGGCTGAGGAGGGGTTGTTGAGGTGGTTCCGACATGTAAAGAGAATGGAACGAAACAGAATGACTCGGAGAGTGTATAAATCTGTAGTGGAGGGAATGCGGGGTAGGGGTCGACCTTGAAAAGGTTGCAGGGAGGGGGTAAATGAGGTTTTGTGTGCGTGAGCGTATTCGATAGGAGTGAATGGAGACAAATGGTTTTTAATACTTGACGTGCTGTTGGAGTGTGAGCAAAGTAACATTTATGAAGGGATTCAGGGAAACCGGCAGGCCGGACTTGAGTCCTGGAGATGGGAAATACAGTGTCTGCACTCTGAAGGAAGGGTGTTAATGTTGCAGTTTTATAACTGTAGTGTAAAGCACCCCTCTGGCAAGACAGTGATGGAGTGAATGATGATGAAAGATTTTTTTTTTGTCGGGCCACCCTGCCTTGGTGGGAATCGGCCGATGTGTTAATAAAAAAATATATTGTGTATGTGGACTTCAGTAAGGCTTTCGATAGAGTTCCCCATCAGAAGCTATTGAGAAATCTTAAGGCACACGGAATAGGAGGAGAATTTTTTTTCCTGGGTAGAGGCATGGTTGACAAATAGGGAGCAGAGAGTTTGCATAAATGGGGAAAATGAGAGTGAGGGCACGTCACAAGCGTTGTTCCACAGGGGACAGTGTTGGGCCCCTTGTTGTACACAATTTACATAAACGACATAGATGAAGGAATAAATAGTTACATAAACAAATTTGCTGATAACACCAAAATAGGCCGTAAAATTCATTCTAGTGAGGACATTAGAGCACTCCAGGATGATTTGAATAGACTGATGCAGTGGTCGGAGAAGTGGCAGATGCAGTTTAATATTGACAGATGCAAAGTTCTAAATGTTGGGCAGGACAATAATCATGCCACATATAAACTGAATAATGTAGATCTTAATACTTGTAATTGCGAGAAGGATTTAGGAGTTCTGGTTAGCAGTAATCTGAAACCAAGACAACAGTGCATAAGTGTTCGCAATAAATCTAACAGAATCCTTGGCTTCATATCAAGAAGTATAAATAATAGAAGTCCTCAGGTTGTTCTTCAACTCTATTTATCTTTGGTTAGGCCTCATTTAGATTATGCTGCACAGTTCTGGTCACCGTATTACAGAATGGATATAAATGCACTGGAAAACGTACAGAGGAGGATGACAAAGTTGATCCCATGTATCAGAAATCTTCCCTATGAGGATAGACTGAGGGCCTTGAATCTGCACTCTCTAGAAAGGCGTAGAATTAGGGGGGATGTGATTGAGGTGTATAAATGGAAAGCAGGAATAAGTAAAGGGAATGTAAATAGCGTGCAAAAAATGTCCAGCCAAGACAGGACTCACAGCAATGGATGAGCAATGTGGATGAGTGGAGCAAACTCCCGAGTACCGTTTTGTAGTTTTAAAAATAGGTTAGATAAATACATGAGTGGGTGTGGGAGGGTGTGAGATGGACCTGAGTAGCTTGTGCTAATAGGTCTGATGCCGTGCTCCCTCCTTAAGTGGATGTGACCTGGACCTGACTAGGTTGGGTCAGTGGCATAAGCCGGTAGGCGACTTGGACCTGCCTTGCATGGGCCAGTAGGCTTCCTGCAGTGTTCCTTCTTTCTTATGTTTTTATGCTTAATGTTCTTATACTTGCTAGAAAACTCAGATATGAACTATAACTGGTTACCAAACTCAGGTATGAGCTATAACTGGCTACCAAACTAAGGTATGAGCTATAACTGACTATCAAACTCAGGTATGAGCTATAACTGCTACCAAACTCAGGTATGAGGTATAACTGGCTACCAAACACAGGTATGAGGTATAACTGGCTACCAAACTCAGGTATGAGCTATAACTGGCTACCAAACTAAGGTATGAGCTATAACTGGCTACCAAACTAAGGTATGAGGTACAACTGGCTACCAAACTCAGGTATGAGGTATAACTGGCTACCAAACTCAGGTATGAGGTATAACTGGCTACCAAACTCAGGTATGAGCTACAACTGGCTACCAAACTCAGGTATTACCTATAACTTGCAACAAAACTCAGGTATTAGCTATAACTAGCTACAAACTCCTCTAAATGAGCTAGAATATGACACAAAAAACTATATAATGTGCTTTAATTCGCTATAAATCCTCTAATGAGAACAGTAACTGACAGAAAATACCTCATTTAGGAATACCAATAACAAAATAAATAAGTAAGAACAATAACTATTTACAAAATTCTCATTTAAGAGTAATAACTGGCTACATTTTTTTCATTTAAGATCAATAACTTGCTACAAAATTCTTATTTGAGAACAAAATCTAGGAACAAATTTCTCATTTAAGAAAAATAACTGGCTACAAGATTCTCTTTTAAGAATAATAACCAGGTACAAAATCCTCATTCAAGAATAATAACTGGCTACAATATTTATTTAAGAACAATAACTGGCTGCAATATTCTCACATAAGATCAATAACTGGCTGCAATATTCGCACATAAGAACTATAAATAGCTACAATATTCTCACATAAGAACAATAACTGGCTACAATATTCTCACATGAGAGCAATAACTGGATACAATATTCTCACATAAGAACAATAACTGGATACAATATTCTCACATAAGATCAATAACTGGCTACAATATACTCACATAAGAACAATAACTGGATACAATATTCTCACATGAGAGCAATAACTGGATACAATATTCTCACATAAGAACAATAACTAGATACAATATTCTCACATAAGAACAATAACTAGCTACAATATTCTCACATAAGAACAATAACTAGCTACAATATTCTCACATAAGAACAATAACTAGCTACACTATTCTCACATAAGAACAATAACTGGCTACAATATTCTCACATAAGAACAATAACTAGCTACAATATTCTCACATAAGAACAATAACTGGCTACAATATTCTCACATAAGAACAATAAATGTCTACAATATTCTCACATAAGAACAATAACTGGCTACAATATTCTCAAATAAGAACAATAACTGGCTACAATATTCTCACATAAGAACAATAACTGGCTACAATATTCTCACATAAGAACAATAACTGGCTACAATATTCTCACATAAGAACAATAACTGGCTACAATATTCTCACATAAGAACAATATCTGGCTACAATATTATCACATAAGAACAATAACTGGCTACAATATTCTCACATAAGAACAATAACTAGCTACAATATTCTCACATAAGAACAATAACTGGCTACAATATTCTCACATAAGAACAATAACTGGCTACAATATTCTCACATAAGAACAATAACTGGATACAATATTCTCACATAAGAACAATAACTGGCTTCAAAATCAAATACACCTACTAAAAACAGTGTTGAATATGTAAAAGAGAGTCTCTAAGTAACATTGTTCAAGTATCAGCTACTTAAGAAAATACAGTAGTAGTAATAATAGTAAAATAATAATAGTAATAATAATATAATAGCAATAATGATAAAAATCGCAAAAATAATAATAATGGTATTAGCAATGATAATATTTTTTAATAATTCTAATAAAAAATAAAAATTAAACATTAATAGGGCCAGAAACTGAATGGAAACGAGGAAAACCAATAACGAAAGTCAGAGTAACGAAATTACTTTAAAAACAGTTGCAGTAACAAAAACACAAATAAGAAGAATAAACGTAACAGAATATTAAGTGGTGAAAATGCTCACATGTAACATAATTAACAACAGTAACAATAACACTAGTAACAGAAACAACAACTGTAACAATAACACTAGTAACAGAAACAACAGTAACAATAACAATAGTAACAGAAACAACAGTAACAATAACACTAGTAACAGAAACAACAGTAAAAATAACACTAGTAACATAAACAACAGTAACAATAACACTAGTAACAGAAACAACAGTAACAATAACACAAGTAACAGAAACAACAGTAATAATAACACTATTAACAGAAACAACAATAGCATTAGTAACAGAAACAACAGTAACATTAACACTAGTAACAGAAACAACATTAGCAATGACACTGTTAACAGAAACAGTAACAAAACACTGGTAACAGAAACAACAACAGTGACAATAACACTAGTAACAGAAACAACGGTAACAATAACACTAACAGAAACAGTAACAATAACACTAACAGAAACAGTAACAATAACACTGGTAAGAGAAACAACAACAGTGACAATAACACTAGTAACAGAAACAACAGTAACACTACCACAATAAACATAAACATTAAAACAACACAATTACAATAATAACTCAAGAAATAACACAAATAACAGAAACAACAACCGGAACAATAACAAAACAAGCAATAGAAACAATGCAACAACAATAATAATAAGTCTATTATTTAAGAAGAGTATAGCAGGAAGTCAAGTCTTGCTTCAGCTCTGGAAACTAGCCAAAGAAACTATCTCTCAGACGCGTGATTTACTACCTTGAGTTTAAGCCCTTTTTAAGATAATTCAAAGAGAGGTTATATTAAAGAGAAGGGAAATTTACGACTAAAGTCTTGAACTTTGATAATTATAAAGGGTTTAGGGTATGCACTTAATGGATACTTAATTAGGTACACTTGTACAAATGCTTGTTAATTCAAATATCTAATTAGCCAGTCACGTGGCAGCAACACAATGTCTAAAAGCATGCAGATAAGATCAGGAAGTTCAGTCATTGTTCAGACGAATATCAGAATGGGGAAAAAGTGTGATTTAAGTGACCCTGACAGTGGAATCATTATTGGTGTCAGACGGATTAGACTGAATATCTCAGGACTTGCTTATGTGGGATTTTAACGCACAATAGTCTGTAGAGTTTACAGAGAATGGTGTGAAAATACAAAATGTTCAGTGTGCGGCAGTTCTATGGGAGCAAACTGATAATGTGAGAAAGGTTAGAGGAGAATAGTCAGACTGGTTCAAACTGACAGGAAGATTACAATAACTCAAATAAACATACATTACAACAGTGATATGCAGAAGAGCATCTCTGAATGCACAACACATCGAACCTTGATGTGGATTGGTTACAGCAGCAGACCATTCAGGGTTCCACTAACGTCAGCTAAGAATAGGCAATAGAGAGGGAACAGTCGATATAGGTTTACTAAATCTGGACAGTTGAAGTTTGTAAAAACGTCGCCAATAAGCAGATGGTTGGTTCAGAATTTGGCGTAATGCTTTGGGATGTGATAGAATTCGAAATTTGCAGCATGAATTTGCAGCTGACACACATCTGCAGCAACTGCGAGTCAACATGCACAAGGATCTCTAGGGTACGTTTCCAGTACCTAGTGGAATCTTTGGAGGCAAAGGGAATCCCTTCCCAGTACTAGAAGGGTGCAACATAATAAAGTGGTCATAATAAAGTTGTTGTAACTACAGTAATGTACACTTACAAACATTCATTTATCTCAACTACTCTGAGTATATGTCAAAACATTAACTTCATTATTAGTCACGTGTTTTATTAAGTGTATTTTTCAGTACGAGCATAGTTGATATAACTTTGATACCCTTGATGACTTCTGAGAATCTTTCCACTCCCGGAGTCCAGCCATGGGCTAGGCTCTAAACCATACCACGGGTGGGGTTCGAACCAGCGGTCAGAGAGTCTGGTCAACTAGGCTGCTGCTGCTGCTGGCCCGTTGCCCAACATATCCATCACAGCCTAGTTGATCTGGCACCTGGTGAAGATACTTGTCCAATTTCCTCTTGTTTCAGTAGTGTTTTTTATATTTTCTTGTTAGATGTTGAATAATCTGGGGCCATGGCTGTTGATACAATGTTCCTCATTGTGCCCACCGCTTCTCTAATTTTCAATGGTTTATTTTGCACTTCCTCCCATATCTCTCGCTTCTGTGTGCTGTTATGGCAGTGTGCAGATTTGGAACCTGGCCCTCAAGTACTTTCCAGGTATATATTAGCATGTATCTCTCTCTCATCCGCTCAAGTGAGTACATATTTAAGACTTTAAAAAATTACAGTAATTTAAATGCTTTATTGGCTCTATTCTTGCCGTAAATGATCTCTGTGTTTGTCCCAGCTCTGATATTTCTCCATCACTGAACGGGGCCGTCAACACTGAACAATATTCCAAGTGAGGGAGCACTAGCGATTTGGAAAGTGCCACCATTGGCATTATTTCCCTTATTTTGAAAGTTCTCATTACCAACCCCGTCATCCTCCTGGTCAGGTGACATGATTATTCCCAAGTATTTCACGTGTTTCTTTCCTACTATTTCCTACTCTTGTATATAGTGTTCCTTTTGAGTTCTTCATTCTTTCCATCCCTGATCAGTTGGAACGTATCACCACTGAACGTCATATTCTTCACTGCCCTCTTGGAAACACTGATAATATTTTCCTGTGAGTATAATAATAAGATAATATAATATGAGTAGACACGAAATAGAATAAAGGACTGACTAACCAAGCAAGTCCCTAAATTATCTTAATTCTAACATCGGAAAGGATAAAGCACGTCTTACTTAAAAAACATCAAACAGATCGCCAATCAGTTACTAGCAGTACACAACAGCTGTAAGCAACGCACAACAGAGGGAGGACGCATACATTTAAGCACCACATAACTGGAGGCAACAGAGCTTGTCCTATTTTTTTTTTTCAAATCTCAAAATACTGAATATGCGTTTAGTAACTTCTTAATCCCGACTACGACAGAACACATACCAGTTTAAGAGACTCAGATGAAGAGTTATACTCCGGACGTCAAGCATAGTGAATATCTCACGACACAACCAGAAAATGTCAAATATTACTAAATCTATATAAAACTTTAGGAACGAACTTCCACAGAGAACAAGATACATTTCTTAGTTCACGAGCGAGAACATATTCTACCCAAAACATCCAAACAACAAGGTGAGTTGTTAAGAACAGAGAAGTATTGATTCAACAGTAATTGTGAGGTTAGAGCGAGGGTACATGCAGACTGCTGGAGGTAAAATTTACCCAGCATGACCCAAACAAGCGAACAAGCATAACTTACACCTGAGCAGAGGACAGCCAATTGCAACACAGTTTCTGCCAACATGGAAACTGATGAACAATATCTACTAATTAAACTAAATTTAAAAGAAACTAGTTCTTCGGTCGCAGCGTAATCCTAGAAACGTATTAACATGTTTCATAACCCCAGATACCTGTACGTCAATGTATACGAAAAAATTAGTTCAGAAAGTGGCATAAGTTTACAATATATTCAGAATTTGAAGCGAATCAGATTTGGAATTCACAAATTATCGTATGGAAATTAATATGCATTTTTTTCAAAACAAGGGACAAATTAGGAGAAATTCATACCTAAACTGATTGAGCCTTCCGCTAAGGAACACCAGCTTAGAAGCCTAAGAAAGGAAGAATTCTCATGTTATCGAAGAGGGTCCTATATCCTAAAACACTACAGCACATTAATTGAAGCCAGTCAGGATTTGAATTATCTATCTATGGACGAAGGAAGGTGAAGGTTAGTAATGAGGAACTCCGAAATTATCCCATGTAAATCAGTATTTAAATTTGGTCAGTTTCTTCTACGAAAATAAATGGCGAAATTGCATTTGGTGTTTAAGTATCCATGTAATTAATTAAGATTTATTAAATGAATTTTATGTAGCATTAACCCAGGATAATCCAATAATGTAAAACATTGTGATTTATTTCTAATCAGTGAGATATTCTTAACTTATTTTCAGTTTGATTAAAAAAGTGGCATATTATAGCTTACAAAGTCTAAAATCAAGTCTAAGCTTGCACTGAGGAAACCATATTAGCATCATTAAGACCGACTAGATCAAGCAATCTCCAGTTATTGCACAGTTTCCAGTATAATACGCACCTACACTGCCTAAGGCAAAGACATTTTTCATCCATTGCATAAGATGAAATACATATCTTAGAGTGAGGTTGCCACTATTATTATATTTTAATTAACAAGAGTGAAGTGCTAACTAGTAGGGGATGGCCCCTACTAGTTAGCACTTCATTCTCGAATATCATGCATTCTGAATATATTACCAATATCAACACAAAATAAACATGTGAACTAACAATTCGAGATTAAACGTGAAATAATAACACAAACACACTCCATAAATAACATCAACTTTCTCCTCAGGGAGATACACAAGAGTTGAATACACAAATAATCAGCACATAGAAGAAAGGAGCTTACGACGACGTTTCGGTCCGACTTGGACCATTTACAAAGTCACACTAACACAAAGATGAACGAACGAGTTCAGGTAAGATCCCAATGGGATGAGCGGGGAAGACGGGACAGACGAAGAGTAGTACTGGAGAGGAGTCTTCTTAGTCGAAGAGATAGAGCCAGGGCTTAACCCAGCAGCTGAGGCGATCGTGGGATAGAGCTGGAGAGATCAGGACTTGGCTGGTTATATGGACGATGTCGGCAAGCTGTGCAGGCTGCATCATGGTGGTGGATGTGTAGATCTGGTCGGTGAATGGTTGCTGGAGATCGGTGGAGAGGGAGGCATGCTTCAATATGATTTGTCGTTAAGTATGCAGAGAGGAGACAGGATCATCGGTGATTGGTGTATAGAAAACTCTACATACCTGTGTTCTTATTAGTTTTACGTTCCTGTCTGAGAACCATTTTGAAGTCTTTTGAAAGCAGGTTTGGACAATAAAGTAAGTTTGATCAAGGTTTTGTCTTTTTCTAATTCTGCAATTAGTGCGGTTTCAGTGTGGTGATGGCAGCCAGGAGCAACAGTGTACTTGACGCATGGAGTAGATGACTTGAGGTGCATATAGCGTCAGGGTGTGAGGATTATATGTGTAGAAAGTGAGGGGTTCAATTGGTCTAAATATTGTTTCCTCTTCCATTTCTTCTGGTCTAGGAGTATTTCGAAGTGGATTTTCAGGAGGGAGTGTCTTGGTTTTCTTGGCTTTTGGTGGTTCAGTTAGAGATAGAGCAGGTGGTTTATTAGTAGTAGCAGAGGAGGTGGAAGACTTAGGTGGGTCAGTTAAGGTTGTTGATTGGTCCACAGCGGTGGTGATGTTGGAAGTAGCTGATTGGCTGTTTCTTGGAGATGGAATTTCAGGTGTTGTGACATTGCCAACATCTTTGGTGAGCTTCATGATGTCGGCAGATGGTGGAGAGTCTGGAAAAGTAAAGTTTGGCATATTATTCAATCGGAAGAGCTGGTTAATAACAGTGTTGAAGGAACCTGGTATCGCCATATTATGCAAGTGTGCATATAGCATACAGTAATGAATTTTCGTAGGTTCACAAGCTGGTGGAGCGGTGGTGGAGGTTTGGGTAGCTTTTAAAAGTTTTGTAGTGTCGGCCTGGAGTTTGGTGATGGCAGCATAAGTAGGTGACTTGGGAGGTGTCTTCTTCTGTTCTGCTTCCTGATTTTTTTCAGGATTTCTCGACGAATGGGGCACTTTGCCGCGAGAGTATGGTGATTGTTTTTGCAGTTGAGACACTTAAGTGGGGCAGTAGAAGTGCAAGTCTTGGAATCGTGGCCTTCAGACCCGCAGGTAGAGCATAATTTTTTTGTTTTTTTGTGGGGCAGTCTTTTGTAGAGTGTAGGTAAGAGTAGCAACTCTAGCATTGAGTAATATGATGGTACCTCTCAGCTTCAATATGAGAGGAGTTAATAAAGTAGTAGTGTATGGCCAGGCCTTCAGCCATAGCTTGGACAGCCATTGACACATCAGTAAAAGTGATTTTTAGCATGGAGGAGGCGGTAGGAATCTTGGTGATGCTTTCCACTGAAGCCCAGGGATTTTGTTCTTCAATGGAGGTCTTTAGGTCTTCAACAGGTTGTGTGGTAATCAGTTTGTCAAGTCTTTTCAAGAATACAGTCCTCTTAGCCCGAAAGGCAGGAGAGGACATGACTTTGAAGCCACGGTCTGATAGAGTGGACAAAGCAGAAGAGGTTAATAACTTTTCAGCCTCAACATCGTCTTCACATACAACAATGAAGGCTTCTTGGAGTGTTAGGATTGTATTGATTTTGACATGTAAGCCGCCCCTGACGGCCACAGCAAGAGCAAGCTTGGAGGAGTCATTAACCATCCCAGTGGAAGGTTTAATAAAGTAACCCCTTCCCTGATTAAATGGGTCACATGTGGTGTATAAATTTTTAGTGATGAGCTTCAGAAAATTTTCATTATTATTATTATTATTAATATTGTGATTATTACTATTTATGTAGATGGTGCTATAAAACAATTCCACTTCATTCCCACCCTCGCATTCTGTTGCTCTGTTATTGTATGTTCCAATATGTTTTCTCTAGAAGTTTTGTTAATCTGTAATATAGCGTATATCATTAATTTTCTTTGTGTCTGATTATTTTTCTAGTATTAGTATTCATTGTAATAATTATTGTGAGTAGAAATAAGGTTTATAGAGGCAAGTTGACCGTCTTGTGTAGAAATTTTTAAAGAGTTTGTGTACATGAGAGGGATTCGATTCAAAACAAGGGAGGGAACACATGGAAGAGTTCCCATGACCACTCTCACACCTTTGTCAGCTTAAGAAGCCTTTTTCAACTTCTCATATTGATTATACTGCTGCTAACAAGTGAGTTCATAATCTGTATTGAGAGAGATAAGTAGAGAAGATCAAATATTGTTACAATGCAGTCTTTTTGTGTTATAGCCATTGGAGGAACAAACCTCCAGCCGGCATATCTTGTATCACTCTAAGAAAAGGCCTATTAACTGTGTATACCTTGTAACTTGCCTTATTATGATAGTTAAATGATACCTGTATATTGTATGATTATAGTAAATTGTAAGAATAGTGATAATTTAAGGTGCAATGACTGTTACTTTTGACTCATGTGACCTACCCTAATACTTCTTATTTCTAACCTATAACTTTCCTAACCTATCTTTTATGCTAATACTCTTTTACTAAATATCTACTACTTATGTTTAACTATGTTTATTCTCTGTAAGTTGCCTGTCCCATGTAACTGAACTTAACCTAGCTTATATAGGTTTTTACTATTTTTGTACCACTATTTTATTTTCCTCTGTCTTATTCATACTAGCCTATGTTTCATGTTTATTCTGTGTATAACATATATGTTCATTCTTTTTTTGTGTATTATAATTGTGTTAAGTTATACTGTTTGTTTACTGTATTTCAGCTGTCTTATTTTTATGTAAAATCTTGAATTGTTTTTGATATGCCATTTTTTATCGTTTTCATAATTTGTTATTATATTCCATTCTTATATTTGTTTTCAAGATCTTGTTTTGTTTGTAGAAGTTCTTGTTTGTGTATTTTGTGACTAAACCTGAAAATGATTTTTAGGTCTTAGCAGCAACCAGGCACCCCCCAAAGATATGCCTCCAAAGTAGGAGAGATCCACCAGAGATACTGATGAGAGGAGAGTGCTAGAGAGACCTTAAACACTATAGTCCTGGAGGATCAGACCAGACTTGTAATCTGGGATTTGGAAGGTCTCAGGAGTATCCCAAAGCAGGAATGTATCAAGACTATTTAAACCTCAGTATGGAAAGTAATGGAGTCCCTTGGGAATTTTGTAGGGAGGTGGTTTTAACAGCAGTAAGCCAGGCCTGCTAATAAGATTTAAGTATCTGTTGCTAGAATTTTTTTTGTGTTAATACTTTAAGATACCCCTGTAATGTGTTTATTAAATTGTAAGTGGTCTCACCTGGGTATGTTTTACTTCCCCCTTTGAGCCATGTATATAAGGTCCATGTGTCAGAGACTAAATATAATAACCTATTGATGTTATTATTTCTTTTCTGTGGAGAGTCAAGCCTCTGATAAGGTGCCTACTGCTCGCGTTTTCAGGCCATGCTACCCTAAGAGCCAGTACTTATCAGGACCCCTATCTTATTATAACTATCCTGTACTATTTATCACTGGGTTTTCTCCTGCTCTAACCCAAACTCCGTGTTTTCCTCCCTTCTCCTATGACTATCGTTTCTTTTATCCCTTCCACTATTAAAAGAGCAGGTGGTGGCAGCATACTCCCAAGAGAATAGACCGCTACCGTCTATTCTCCCATATTCTAGTAATGTTCCCTTTTTATTTGATCTCTATATTTTCATATTTTTTTGTCCACTCCGAGTCTCTACCTGAGGGAACAGACAATATGGCATCGTCTGGTGTCCTGTCGACCCCAGGGTGGGGCTGGGGTGGTAGCTGCATTTCAGTAGAGGTTCCCTCCCCAATGGGGATCGTAGGGACACTTCTTGATGTGGAGCGACTGTGACACTGACTGTGACAACGACTGAATGAATGAATAAGTTCAGGTAAGATCCCAATGGGATGAGCGGGGAAGACGGTACAGACGAAGAATAGCTCTGGAGAGGAGTCTTCTTAGTCGTAGAAATAGAGCCAGGGCTTAACCCAGCAGCTAAGGCGATCGTGGGGCAGACTTGAGAACAGGAATAGCAGGCTCTCCTGTTGGTGAGACTTCTGTGGGGTGAGCGGGGAAGACGGGACAGTGACAACGACCTGAAGGAGGGAGTATATATAGGCTAGCAGACAGGGACGGGAACAAGAGAAGGAGTGGTGGAGGAGTAATAGTAGTAATAGTAGTAATAGTAGTAGTAGTAGTAGTAGTAGTAGTAGTAGTAGTAGTAGCAGTAGTAGTAGTAGTAGTAGAGTCAGTCATATACTAAGAAAGAGGAGCACTGCAAGGGAGCTATTGGCCCACAGAGGGTAGGAGCAAGGACAAATACAAGGCAGAAGAAAGAAAACAAAGTAGAAAGAAGAAAGAGGAAAAAGGAAAGGGAAAGAGGGAGAAGGGAAAAAAGAATCAGGTTAAGTAACGGGTGTTCTGAAGTTTGGAGCATTTTACAATGTAATGGGAAAGGAAGGCATCTACAGAGACAAAGCCAGGACTCAGATTCATACAAGGAAAGTTGTTTATAAGGGAGGATTCAACCAGACGGCGACTGTGAAAGTTAGAAGAAGGGTAGACAGTTTTAGCAGAAGACCAGTCAATAGGATGACTGTGATCTCTGACATGACAGAAAAGAGCATTGTTAGTGTCGGCAAGGCTAACACTACTTTTGTGCTCCCTTGGGATAGTTGGTCCCAGAAGACGAGGAGGTCCTTGTACCTCCTCCCATGGCAAACATTGGTCTGAGACCCTCCCTCGACAGGGAGCCAAGGCCGGGCCACCTCTTGGAAAAGGCCCGGGCCGGGAGATTATACCGGCGGATCTAGAACAGAACAGAAATTCTCTGCCGTCATCAAGTTAGGAAGCATCCTATGTGAACTTTTAAAGCTACGTCACTGAGAGTTTTCAAAGTTCCCGATCCATTCCAGGATGCTGGCCTGGGGTTGGGTTCAACAACATAGTTCATAGTACACCTACACTCGTCAATTGTTCCAGGGAACTAAAACGATTGACAAGTAGGTGTACAATTGAAGCTGAATGAATGAGACTTTCTCTAGTTATGAGCAAAATAAATACGAAAAATTGGGGGAACAAAAAAATTCAGGAAACCTCTTTAAAGTTTCCCTTCTTGAACACCTAATAATAATATGGTGAACAATAACATGAACAATATTTTCACTTTAACTTATCAAAACTATCAGTAACATCGTAATAATATTTGTTTAACGTAAAAATAAATTACATCATAACTTATTAATTTAACTGTAGAAGAATTACAAGTAACAATGCAACAATAACACATGTAACAAAAACAAGTAACAATGCAACAATAACACAAGTAACAAAAACAACTAAAACAATAACACAACAACAAACAGAACCTTCAACAGTAACACACAAAGAAACAGAACCTGCAATAATAACACACCAAGAAACAGAACCTGCAACAATAACACACCAAGAAACAGAACCTGCAAAATAGCACACCAAGAAACAGAACCTGCAACAATAGCACACCAAGAAAAAGAACCTGAAACAATAACACACCAAGAAACAGAACCTGCAACAATAACACACCAAGAAACAGAACCTGCAACAATAACACACCAAGAAACAGAACCTGCAACAATACCACACCAAGAAACATAACCTGCAACAGTAAAAAAAAAAAAAACAGAACCTGCAACAGTAATACACCAAGAAACAGAACCTGCAACAATAACACACCAGTAACACACAGTAATACACCAAGAAACAGAACCTGCAACAATAACACACCAAGAAACATAACCTGCAACAGTAAAAAAACAAAAAAACAGAACCTGCAACAGTAACATACCAAAAAACAGAACCTGCAACAATAACACACCAGTAACACACAGTAATACACCAAGAAACAGAACCTGCAACAATAACACACCAAGAAACAGAACCTGCAACAATAACACACCAAGAAACATAACCTGCAACAGTAAAAAAACAAAAAACAGAACCTGCAACAGTAACATACCAATAAACAGAACCTGCAACAGTAACACACCAAGAAACAAAACCTGCAACAATAACGCAGCAGGAAATAGTAAAAACAATGTGAGAACAACAACAGTAATAGCAACAACAGAATTAGTGGCAGCAAAATCATCTACATGAACAACAACGAAAACTAGAACCCACAACAGTTATACAACAAAAACAATAACAACCACAATAACATCCACAACAATAACCATATAACCACAACAATGACTACAAAAATAACATCCATAGCAATAACATTTGTTATTATGACAACACTGACAACCCCATTACTCACAACCTCAACACTCACAACCACAACACTCACAGCCACAACACTCAAAACCTCAACACTCACAACCACAACACTCACAACCTCAACACTCACAACCACAACACTCACAGCCCCAACACTCACAGCCCCAACACTCACAACCTCAACACTCACAACCACAACACTCACAACCTCAACACTCACAACCACAACACTCACAACCTCAACACTCACAACCACAACACTCACAGCCACAACACTCACAACCTCAACACTCACAACCTCAACACTCACAACCACAACACTCACAACCACAACACTCACAACCTCAAAACTCACAACCACAACACTCACAGCCACAACACTCACAACCTCAACACTCACAACCACAACACTCACAATCTCAACATCCACAACGACAACATTCACAACCTTAACTCTCACAACCACAACACTTACAACCACAACACTTACAACCACAACTCTCACAACTACAACAATCACAACCTCAACACTCAAAACCACAACACTCACAGCCACAACACTCACAACCTCAACATTCACAACCACAACACTCACAACCTCAGCATTCACAACCACAACACTCACAACCTCAACTCTCACAACAACAACACTCACAACCACAACACTCACAATCTAACACTCACAACCACAACACTCACAACCACAACACTCACAACCACAACACTCACAATCTAACAATCACAACCACAACACTCACAACCACAACACCCACAACCACAACACTCACAACCACAACACTCACAACTACAACAATCACAACCTCAACACACAACACTCACAACCACAACACTCACAACTTCAACAATCACAACCTCAACACTCACAACCACTACACTCACAACCTCATCACTCACAACTACAACACTCACAACCTCAGCACTCACAACCTCAACACTCACAACCTCAACACTCACAACCTCAACACTCACAATCACAACAATCACAGTCTCAACACTCACAACCTCAACACTCACAATCACAACTCTCACAATCACAACAATCACAGTCTCAACACTCACATCCACAACACAAACATCCCCAAAACTCACAACCACAACACTCACAACCACAACACTCACAAGCACAACTCTCACAAGCACAACACTCACAACCCCAACACTCACAACCACAACACTCACAACCACAACACTCACAACCACAACTCTCACAAGCACAACACTCACAACCACAACTCTCACAGCCACAACACTCACAACCACAACACTCACAACCCCAACACTCACAACCACAACACTCACAACCACAACACTCACAACCCCAACACTCACAACCACAACACTCACAACCACAACACTCACAACCACAACACTCACAAGCACAACACTCACAACCACAACCCCACAAGCCACAACACTCACAACCACAACACTCACAACCCAACACTACAACACAACACTCACAACCACAACACTCACACCACACACTCACAACCACAACCTCACAACCCCAACACTCACAATCACAACACTCACAACCACAACACTCACAACCACAACACTCACAAAAACAACACTCACAATCACAACACTCACAACCACAACACTCACAACCACAACACTCACAAGCACAACTCTCACAGCTACAACTACATGAAAACCAAGCCATGACCACAAAATCAACAATAACAAGAAGAAAACTACAATAATCACAACTTCAACAACAATAATTTAAACCCCGAAACGTGAGGTAATAACGTAAACAAAAACAACTGTGATGACAACAGAAATTCATCAACAAATACACAGGCAACGCTAAGGAAAATAGGCAAATAAAATAACGACACCAAACGCAACAAAACAGAACAGCAAAAAATATCCACAGAATCAACAGAATAGCAGCAGCAAAAACAAACAGAATGAAAGACAAAATTAACTGCAACAACAGAGACTAAGAATAACAGCTTTATGAACAATAAAAACAAAAGTTTGATAGAAAAGCAAAGAGCAAACAGCAACCAAAAAGAATTAATTTATACAATAACAGCAAAGAATAAAGAATACTGAAACAGATAAATCAAAATTAATAAAACAGAGATAACGACATTAACGGAGGAAGACATAGGCAGGAACAATACAGCAATAAATAGCCGAACAGAAGTAAAAATCTAAGTAACAGCATAAACAACAATAAAAACACATGTAATAACATTACCAGCATCAAAAATATAAGTAGCAACATTAACAACAACGAACACGGTACTTTATCAACAGAAAAAAACACAACAGAAGTAACAACAACGATCACGGTACTTTATCAATAGAAAAAAACACAACAGAAGTAACAGCAACGAACACGGTACTTTATTAACAGAAAAAACACAACAGAAGTAACAGCAACGAACGCGGTACGGCGTCAACATCAAAAACAGTAGCAACAACAGTAGCATGAACTACGGAAGTAACAGCAACATAAGCAGCAACAATATAATAAAAATAACGGCAACATTAGCAGCAGCAACAACAACTAACGAAGAAAAAAATACAACACAACAAATACCTTAGCTAATCACCCTTAAAATTCCATCTACCAAAACAATTTGGGACGAAACTACGAGAGTTGCGTAGCTGACATCAGTAACACTAGTGTGTCACTACGAGAGTTGTGTAGCTGACATCAGTAACACTACTGTGTCACTACGAGAGTTGCGTAGCTGACATCAGTAACACTGGTGTGTCACTACGAGAGTTGTGTAGCTGACATCAGTAACACTACTGTGTCACTACGAGAGTTGCGTAGCTGACATCAGTAACACTACTGTGTCACTACGAGAGATGTGTAGCTGACATCAGTAACACTGGTGTGTCACTACGAGAGTTGCGTAGCTGACATCAGTAACACTACTGTGTCACTACGAGAGATGTGTAGCTGACATCAGTAACACTGGTGTGTCACTACGAGAGATGTGTAGCTGACATCAGTAACACTACTGTGTCACTACGAGAGTTGTGTACCTGACATCAGTAACACTGGTGTGTCACTACGAGAGTTGTGTACCTGACATCAGTAACACTACTGTGTCACTACTAGAGTTGTGTACCTGACATCAGTAACACTGGTGTGTCACTACGAGAGTTGTGTACCTGACATCAGTAACACTGGTGTGTCACTACGAGAGTTGTGTAGTTGACATCAGTAACACTGGTGTGTCACTACGAGAGTTGTGTACCTGACATCAGTAACACTGGTGTGTCACTACGAGAGTTGTGTAATTGACATCAGTAACACTGGTGTGTCACTACGAGAGTTTTGTACCTGACATCAGTAACACTGGTGTGTCACTACGAGAGTTGTGTACCTGACATCAGTAACACTGGTGTGTCACTACGAGAGTTGTGTAATTGACATCAGTAACACTGGTGTGTCACTACGAGAGTTGTGTAGTTGTTATTATTAGGGATGGAAGGCAGGGAGAGGGAAATACCGAGAGGGGAAAGAGGAAGTGAGAAAAATGTGATGAAGCATGAGGCTCGTGAGCGTAGCGAGACGGGTGCAAAGGAGAGAGTGATGATTGGAAGCGAAAGGTAGATGAGCGAGAAAGGTGGGAAGCAGCAAGCGAGGTTAGAGGGAGCGAGAAGAGAACCATCTTTGCTTGCTGTGAATTAGGAAGACTTTCTCTTTGCAGGAATGGATAATGTGCATTTGTAAGTTTAAGTTAGTGAACGCCTCACTATATTCTTGTTCGTCTAAAAGATGTTCATTACGGCAAATTCGGAATACTGAGAGGAAGAAACCTGTTGGATCTTCCCTCGTGGTTTTTAGGTCACGATGGGAAAAGTAGTGTATTAAGTCATTTTTATTGGTGGGCTCTCTGTATACCTTGCATTTTAGAGTATCTCCAATTTAAAAAAATAATTGCAGTAAACTGCCGGAATACATGGACAGGCTGTAAGACTGGTCCAATAAATGGCAGAGGATTGGAGGAGGTACAAATGCAACCAGTAGAGGTGGCTGCAGCTAGGATGAGGAAATGAAAAGGACCAGTGTATGGACATGACACAATACTACTTATGGTGTTATGTCCATACACTGGTCATAACACCATAATAGGTCAATAGAAAGGGTAAGGTTCCATCTCTCTCTCTCTTTCTCTCCTTCTACTATGAGTTCAATGGAGAGCTCAGTATCAAGAGTCTATGAAATGAATTATGCCAAATAATATATCATGTGATGTTATCTTTAAAACAGTCCCTCTCAAGGTGTTCTAATATATGTTGTACAAGAATGGTATACAATACCGACAATATGAAATAAAGACACATGTGCAACATCTAGGTGTCTTTATTGTAGACTTTTCACCATCCAGTGGCTTTATCAATACAAATTCTAGGACATTGAAGACAGTAGAACTATATACAAAAGATGAGGTAATCAGTCCCTCAGCCTTGGAGTTGGTGTGGAGAGCATTTTGATTCTGATGACCTGTACATAACCTTCACGACAACGACTACTACAACTAACCCATCTCTTTGGGTATGATCTACTTCCACTGGGGAATCCCGCCTACCAGTGACTATGCCCTCGTCTGCTACACGTCCCTTTCCACCTGACGTTAGTATATAAGCATCAGCCTCCTTGCCTCTGCTCCACAAACTCCACGACTTCGGTGCTGTTCACACCACTCCAAGGCCGAGAGACTGATTACCTCATCTTTTGTATATAGTTCTACTGTCTTCAATGTCCTAGAATCTGTATTGATAAAGCCACTGGATGGCGAAACGTTTACATTAAATATACCCAGATGTTGCACATGTGTCTTTATTAAATATACATTTGCTAACACTGCTCTGAGGGGGTGACCTCATAGCCATTCCAAATTTATAAATATTATTTTTGAAGATGAAGAGCCTGAACCTGACAGGTTTCTACAAAGTCAACGAAATCCTGTACATAAAAAAAAGGTTGAGGTCTGCAGTTACAGTGCTGCGAAAGAAAGCAATTGATCTATGGAGACTCGAGTGAGGAGGGAAGATACATCTAAACTGGCTAGTTTTTTGTTGCTAATGATCACATTGTTGCACCTGGAGAGGTCTCCAGAATGTCAAAAGTGTGAACTGCTGACTCTGCCAGTTAGTTAGGAGCACAAAAAATCCGGAAGTGATGGGGAGTAATGGTATGTTCTGTTCTTGTGTCTTGTGAAGCTCGTAGATGTATGCAGGTCTTGGGTTAGTATTAAGGAGGTGAGAGAGTTCACTTCCCTGCGCGGAACACATGTTAATTCCTCTGGTTTCTCTGAGGAAGGATGTGGTTTCTTTATCCAGTGTTTGAGGTGTGAAACTCTCATTGGTGTCTTGATCGTTAGGCAAAGGATTCATTCATCTTGGCCTGGTAGTTATGAATAACAACTACTCCTCCTTTGACAGTGGTAGTAATCCTGATGTTTGCAGTTCAGCAAGTCTCATAAGATTCAACATAATGCGTGGAAGAGAGGCTGTGGGGAGTATCTTTCATTAAATCAGAATCATTCTGCCTATGATTCCGGGAGATAAAGTAAGTGTGTTGGCCTGGTTTTTGGATTCTTGTGGAAAGTCCAAGGCTGAGAGCCTTGGTTTCGGTGTTGGATAGTCGGTAATGATGGAAGATCCGTCCTCATCTTCCAAGGGCTTCTGTCACAAAGCATGCTAAATATCCTTATATGTTTATATTATTTTCAGTTCCTTGTTCCTTCCTGCTACTCGCCTTCTGATGTCAGCGCAACGTGTCGGCGCATTGTGTTAAGTCATAACTCATCGAGTATGATATAAACCTTTGTAATTAGACAAACTGGTTTACTAAGAAGACAAGTGAGCAAACACTAGGACATATTTATTAGAAAACGTTTCGGTCCTGGGACCTTGATCAAGAAACTTTTCTAATAAATATCCTAGTGTTTAATCACGTGTCTTTTTTAAAACTCGCCGAGTAGTCTGGCAGTATGGAATAAAATTCTTTCTCCTTTTTTGAGTTTTAGGTCACACCAAGCATGGTACACGAGGTGGGGTGCAGAAAAAGGATGGGCAAATTGAAGATGAGCCGGGAAGGATCTCGGTGGCATCATTTCCTCAGCGCAATGTAAAAGAGTTTTTGTGTTGCGGTGTTGTATGTTTTCAAGAGGTGTTGTTGGTAATGCCTGTATTTAGGATCCTGGATCAGCGTCAGGAAAAGAAGGAAGACGATGCAAAAGACAAGTTAGGACAATAATACGGGTAGGAGTCGAACCTTTTAATTCAATGTTTCGCGCAAGGCTGCCTTCATGTGCTTTATTTTACGAAAAATGACATATGTGCAACTAGAGATTTCCAGGAACTTTGTGAAGCCGTTATATTGGTGGGTCATACAAGGACTAGGGAACAGGTTAAGACCTTCACCACCAGCAGGCTCTGGACAAGCACCTAAAGTCAGTACCTGACCAGTCGGGCTGTGGCTCTAACGTCGGTTTGTGTGCGGCCAATAGTAACAGCCTGGTTGATCAGGCCCTGATCCACCATGAGACCTGGTCCCAGACCGGGCCGCGGGGGCGTTGACCCCCGGAACCCTCTTCAGGTATACAAGAACGACAGAGACAGAAGCATCAGTGATCCACCTCACCAAAACCATCGCACAAAACAATGGAATATGCATGTTGGCTGTATGTGCATGTTGGCTGTATGTGCATGTTGGCTGTATGTGCATGTTGGCTGTATGTGCATGTTGGCTGTATGTGCATGTTGGCTGTATGTGCATGTTGGCTGTATGTGCATGTTGGCTGTATGTGCATGTTGCCTGTATGTGCATGTTGCCTGTATGTGCATGAGTCGTATAATAAACATAAACATGTCACCTTAGCCCCCCACCACCGGTTCTTACCAGTACCTGACCTCACAACCGGTTCTTACAAGTACCTGACCTCACCATTGATTCTTACCAGTACCTGACCTCACAACTGGTTCTTACAAGTACCTGACCTCACAACTGGTTCTTACAAGTACCTGACCTCACACACATATAAGAACATAAGAAAGGAGGAACACTGCAGTAGGCCTGTTACCCCATACTGGGCAAGTCTTTCAGTAATCCAACCCACTAACAAAATACTTGCCCATCCCACTTTAGTTCTACCCTAACAATAAGCTCTGATAAATCCACTAACTCGCAGATTATCACCTCGTGTGTCCTGCTCTCCCACTGATGTTATGGGTGACGTGTTTGTCAGCGCCTGACTGAAGGTACTTGCATGGCAGTGTATTTGCTAGTTCCTGAATGATTGATATTGTGAAGCCTTGGGCGAAACGTTTTATTAAAAGGATCCTCTGCTAACAGTGACTGCATTCCCACTTGTCGGCTTTTGTTATTGTCTACCAGTGAGAGGAGTGGGAGGCAGTGAGAGGAACGGGAGGCAGTGGAAGGAGTGGGAGGCAGCGAGAGGAACTGGAGGCTGCGAGAGGAACGGGAGGTAGTGAGAGGAACGGGAGGCAGTGAAAGGAGTGGGAGGCAGTGAGAGGAACTGGAGGCTGCGAGCGGAACGGGAGGTTGTGAGAGGAACGGGAGGCAGTGAGAGGAACTGGAGGCTGCGAAAGAAACGGGAGGCACTGAGAGGAACGGGAGGCAGTGAGAGGAACGGGATGAAGTGAGAGGGGCAGGAGGCAGTGAGAGGAACGGGAGGCAGTGAGAGAGGCAGGAGGCAGGGAAAGGAACGGTAGGCAGTGATAGGAACGGGAGGCAGTGACAGGAACGGGAGGCAGGGAGAGGAACTGGAGGCTGCGAGAGGAACTGGAGGTAGTGAGAGGAACGGGAGGCAGTGAGAGGAACGGGAGGCAGTGAGAGGAACGGGAGGCAGTGAGAGTGGCAGGAGGCAGTGAGAGGAACGGGAGGCAGTGAGAGGAACGAGAGGCAATGAGAGGAACGGGAGGCAGTGAGAGTGGCAGGACGCAGTGGGAGGAACGGGAGGCAGTGAGAGGAACGGGAGGCAGTGAGAGGAACTGGAGGCTGCGAGAGGAACAGGAGGCAGTGAGAGGAACGGGATGCAGTGAGAGGAACGGGAGGCAGAGAGAGGAACGGGAGGCAGTGGAAGGAGTGGGATGCAGTGAGAGGAACGGGATGCAGTGAAAGGGGAAGGAGGCAGTGAGAGGAACGGGAGGCAGTGGGAGAGGCAGGAGGCAGTGAAAGGAACGGTAGGCAGTGATAGGAACGGGAGGCAGTGAGAGGAACTGGAGGCTGCGAGAGGAACGGGAGGCAGTGAGAGGAACGGGAGGCAGTGAGAGGAACGGGAGGCAGTGAGAGAGGCAGGAGGCAGTGAGAGGAACGGGAGGCAGTGAGAGGAACGGGAGGCAGTGAGAGGAACGGGAGGCAGTGAGAGGAACAAGAGGCATTGAGAGAGGCAGGAGGCAGTGGGAGAAACAGGAGGCAATGAGAGGAACGGGAGGCAGGGAGAGGAACGGGAGGCAGTGAGAGTGTCTGGAGGCAGTGAGAGGAACGTGAGGCAGTGAGAGGAACTGGAGACTGCGAGAGGAACGGGAGGCAGTGAGAAGAACGGGAGGCAGTGAGAGGAACGGGAGGCAGTGAGAGGAACGGGAGGCAGTGAGAGTTGCAGGAGGCAGTGAGAGGAACGGGAGGCAGTGATAGGAACGGGAGGCAGTGAGAGAAACGGGAGGCAGTGAGAGGAACGTGAGACAGTGAGAGAACTGGAGACTGGAGAGGAACGTGAGACAGTGAGAGGAACGGGAGGCAGTGAGAGGAACGGGAGGCAGTGAGAGGAACGGGAGGCAGTGAGAGGGGCAGGAGGCAGTGAGAGAAACGGGAGGCAATGAGAGGAACGGGAGGCAGTGAGAGGAGTGAGAGGTAGTGAGAGGAACGGGAGGCGGCGAGAGGAACGGGAGGCAGTGAGAGGAACGGGAGGAAGTGAGAGGAACGAGAGGCAGTGAGAGGAACAGGAGACAGTGAGAGGAGTGGGAGGCAGTGAGAGGAACGGGAGACAGTGAGAGGAACGGGAGGCAGTGAGAGGAACGGGAGGCAGTGAGAGGAACGGGAAGCAGTGAGAGGAACGAGAGGCAGTGAGAGGAACGGGAGGCAGCGAGAGGAACGGGAGGCAGTGAGAGGAACGGGAGGCAGTGAGAGGAACGGAAAGCAGTGAGAGGAACGAGAGGCAGTGAGAGGAACGGGAGGCAGCGAGAGGAACGAGAGGCAGTGAGAGGAACGGGAGGCAATGAGAGGAACGGGAGGCAGTGAAGCACTGTAAATGTAGTGGAATTACATGTGTATGTATCTTTGATACAGGGATGTACACGAGTGTTCGTGATCGCTAGCGCCTAGGGGCCTCTCGTGTGTGATATCCCCTATGTGTGAACTGTTCAAGGTGAATACAAGGTCTACCCTTGCTGGTTCATCGTCTCCTCTATCTCTTGTTGTATCCCTAACATCTTTGTACATGACGTTTTCCAGTACCACCTCCAGCATCTTGGTTATCCACGTCTCTGGTACCCCATCTGGCTCCAGATATTCCCTGTCAGTCTCCTTATGATTGAAATCTCCCGTGATGAGTAACTTTGCCTTGTTCATGTGGACCCTTCTGGCAGCCTCGCTAGTGTGTCCACCAACACTCTGTTGCTCTCTTCGTATTCCTGTCTTGGCCTCCTGCTGTTCGGTGCTGGATTTTACGTCACTGCTATCATCACTTTTGGGTCCCCAATATGAAGTGTTCCTATGTTTGTTTGTTTGTTTGTTTGTGTGTGTGTGTGTGTGTGTGTGTGTGTGTGTGTGTGTGTGTGTGTACACTCACCTATGTGTGATTGCAGTGGTCAAGTGAAAGCTCCTGGATTATATCTCCACTACTTTACTCTCCAGTTTGTTGAACTTCATGTCAATGTTAAGGCTGAAGATACACTTCCTAACATCCCTATGAGTCATCTGAGTTTTCAACTTCTAGTTGTGTCCCCTTCTTCCTGTGTCCCATCTCTAACATTTTGTCCCTCTCCTCATTGCCAATTTCTCTCAGTATATTATATGTTGTTACCATGTTCCCCTTATCCTTTCTGTCCTCCAGTGTCGTCACGATGAGTTACCTTAATCCCTCCTCATAGAATATAACCCTTAGCTCCGTGACTAGCCTAGTTGCAAACCTTTGCACTTTTGCACTTTCTCTAATTTCCTGACGTGCTTGACCAGGTGTGGGTTCCATACTGGTAATGCATACTTCAATATGGGTCTGACGCAGTGTAAAGTTTCGTGAATGACTCCTTGGATGACGAAACGTTATTCCTAGGTTTGCCACGCGTTCATATGCTGCATCAGTTATTTTGTTGATGTGCGCCTCAGAGGATGTGTTTGGTATGATGCACACCCCAAGTTACTTTTCCCTGAGATTGGTTTGCAGTCTTTGATTTCCGAGCTTGTACTCCCTCTGCTATATTCATCATAGTTTACCAGCCTTCATGAATATGCACTTGGTGTGGTTAAACTCCAGGAGCCATTGGTCAAATCAAGATTGCAGCCTGTCCAGATCCCTTTGTAGTGTTACCTGATCCTTGTCTGCTTGAATCTTCCTCATTAGCTTCACGACATCTACAAACAGGGACACACCTGAATTTATCCCTTCCATCATGTCATTCACATATACTAGAAACAGCAATGGCACTACGACTGATCCCTGTGGATCCCCGCTTGACAGGTGCCCACACTAGACACATCATCACGTACCATCAATCATCGTTTCTTTTCCGTTAGGTATTCCCTAATTATAACAATAGGTATTTGGAGACGTTCTGCAGAGCGGGAATGCAACGATAAGGCTTCAGAGGCTTCTACTTTATTAATATAAAGTGCGAGGTACACAGGCTACATGTTCTGTGGCCATGGCTCGGCAGGGCCACACCCACGAGAGAGAGAGAGAGGAGTAGGCCTTGTTGTCTGAGTGAAGGCCGCTGCGTTAGTGAGAAGGAAACATGGAGCGGCAAAGTGACATGGGTATACCTACAGAGGGCAGCACAAGCATGACACGAAATATGAACTCAGCTGGCAGACAGCATGGGCTGTCTATGCAAACAGTACAGGCTGTCTACATCGCTCAGCCACGCGCCCATGGTCGACCCTGACCATGAATGGCAGTAAAAAAACTCGGGTCTCTCTCTCGCAAGAACTGGTCACAGAACATGAAAGAAAAATACATATATACATAAACATATGGACATGGAAAAAAAACTTCCTCCAGGGAGTGAAGAAAAAAAGGTGTGCATCGTGGTCTAAGGCAGTGAGCGTCGATGCAGTACTGCACGCCTTCCTGCGTCTGGACAGATACTGCAACACGGGAGACATAGCTGTGGCTGAGCTGTGACGTAACAGGGTACGGTCTCCTCTGGGAGGTGAAGCAGACATCGTAGTAGTCGCTGCAGGGTTCACTCAACCTGGGGCACAACCTGCTGGTGCCCTCGAGTGAGGCGTCGTCAGTACTCGCAACTGGGCAGGACTTCTGCTGGCAAGCGACTCAGGAGGACATTCCTCGACTGGTACTGTCGCTGGAGCTGCCGTTGCTGGCGAGTGTGAAGTGAGTCGTGACTGTGACAACTCGGCGAAACATCTGGAGGTCGTAACAGCATACACCATACTGCAGTGAGTTGGCTAGCAGTTAAAGTGACATCAACTTTGTGCAGGCTGTTCACTGAAACTGTGACACGAGGCTGACAGTCGCCTGCCCAACAGGCTTAACTGCGGCTTGACAAGTGACATCTCTCGGCAGTTGAAGCTACAGTAGAGGATGGGTCTAAGCGTCCCAAGATGGGTCGTCTATAATAACTGGACTGACGGTCTAGAAGGTGAAGTGGACCGGGACTCGATGGAGAATCGTATCGGGTACGATTCAGCAGAGGCATCTACAAGCGGCGAACATTAAGAGCTTTCTTTTCAAGGGGCTCGGACGCTCATTGATGCTGGGCTGACAAATGTCAGCTGTCAAGCGCGCGGGGCACAGGGTCACACACCTGGTGACAAAGTAACACACAGGTGCTACATAGGACACACGAGAAACTGCACACATACTGCACATGTGGTACAACATAGCTTACTAGCAAATGACACTTTTCTGTATACAAATCGTCACTAAGCAATACTGGAACATGTGAGAACACTGACTGAGAGGAATTAATGAACACACGACATATATCTTCTCTCAAACCTCTCGAAAATGATGAAAATAAAATGCTCACTGTGAAACTATAGCACTCGGGACATCATATGGTGATGTCAGGCGTGACATCGTAAGGTGATGTCATGGGGTGACATCGCGAGTGACGTCAGCAACATCGTGGTGACGTCACGAGGTGACGTCGTGATGGATGTCATGGGGTGACATGGCGAGTGACGTCAGGCAGACGTGGGGAGGGCAGCATCGTGACGTCAGCAGCATGGTGACGTCATGGGTTGATGCGGCAGCAGACCACAGCATGTGGCTTGGGAGGTCTGGCTTGGTAACCCACATGGCTTGCTCACACCCCACATGGCTTGCTGATCACGTGACTTGGTGATCATCCCACGTGGCTTACTCCACGTGGCTTCGAGTGGCCTCGGACACTCGGATACACAGTTCTGGCAAGAATTCACAAGGAAATTCACAGGAACCACAGCACACAGAGAGTGAGAGCAGTGAATGGTGTACGGTGGCGGTGTGAGTGTGTATGGTGAGGGACAGGGCCGCGCGCCTACTCACCTCACCCATAACGCACAAGGAAGACACCTCACACTGGCCGCTGAAATCACCACAAACTCACCTCTGATTTGCTGAAATAGCCGTGATTAGCTGAACAACAACAGCAGAACGTGCTGGTAAGGCTGAACACGTGACTGAGAAACAGCATGGGACACTGTGGCGTGAAGTCAGTGACGCCATTACTCGGAGAAATTTGACAGATTTCGGCCTAGATCCTGCATGTACCTGTGTCTGGATGCTGAGATTTGCAGACACAACATCAGGATAACTCGTTGAGAGACGGATGCTTCTTGTGTAGGCTGATGAAGTGAAAATGACTTCATTTCTCTTTCTTCCCTCTCGGGCAACATCAGCTGTGACCATCGCTTCCACCATTGTGTAGAAGGATTACCGTGTCGTTCTTCGTAGCGGGAATGCAATGATAAGGCTTCGGAGGCTTCTACTTTACTAATATAAAGTGTGAGGTACACAGGCTGCGTGTTCTATGGCCATGGCCCTACTTTATTAATATAAAGTGCGAGGTACACAGGCTGCATGTTCTGTGGCCATGGCCCGGCAGGGCCACGCCCACGAGAGAGAGAGGAGTAGGCCTTGTTGTCTGAGTGAGAAGGAAACATGGAGCAGCAAAGTGACGTGGGTATGCATACAGAGGGCAGCACAAGCATGGCACGAAATATGAACTCAGCTGGCAGACTGCATGGGCTGTCTATGCAAACAGTACAGGCTGTCTACATAATCCATTTCAGTTCTTTTCCATCTATTACTGTCTGCTCCTCTTGTTTTTGAACCAATTACTTGTGCAGAACTGGGTCAAAAGCCTTTTTACAGTCCTAGAACATACAGTCTACCCAACCATCTCTCTCTCTCCTGTTTTACTTCCATTACCTTGTCATAAAACTCCAGTAGATCTGTGACACAGGTCTTTACATCCCTGATGCCATGTTGATATGCATGAGCCCATTGTTTTCTAGGTGTCCTAAGACTCTTCTCCTTATATCGATTCAATGACATTACATAATATACATGTTAGTGACACTGGTTTATGGTTTAATGCTACTTCTCTAGTTCACCTAGCAATTTCTTCACCTCCTCCTTGTTTGTGTGTAGTGTGTCCAACACTTGCTGGTGTACCCTACTGCCTCGGTTTGCTGAAAGCTTTTCAGTCTCCACTGTGAATACCTACCAAAATCTTGTGCTGAGGGCTTCACATACTTCCTGGTCATTTCATGAGCGGGGTGCTCACACAGCATGATTACATGGTATTTGTCTGTTTCCCTCCTGATGTGACTGTATAACAACTTAGGGTTAGATTTGGCTTTCTATACTGTCATTTTTATCCGTGAATATTCGTTTCTGGTTCTTCAGCTCAGCTCCTTATTTTCCTGAGTCCTTTGCCTTCTATACTTTTCCATGCTCTAACGTACTTGGGTTTGGCGTCTCTATACCTCTGGGTGAACCATGGGCTCATCCTGGTCTTCCCAGTATTTTTGTGGCCCTTAAGTATGAACTTCTCCACCTCTGCACTTTGTGGTCACATGTTCTATTGTTTTATTTACTGTTTATCCCTCTAGTTCTCTTCCCCACTGCATCTCATGCATAGTCCCGTCTTTTGATGTTTGGCTTCTCTCTTCGTGCTGCTTCACTCTCCATTGTTAACTCTACAAAGTATTTGAAAGTAACAACCACGTGATCACTAGCGCCGAGGGTATTTGAATATGTAATATTTCTAATGCCGGAACTACTCAAGGTAAATACGAGGTTCAGCTTTGCTTTTTCATACTCTCCTCTCTCTCTGGTTGTGTCCCTAAAATGGTGGTGCATGAAGTTTTTCGATACCACTTCCAGCATCTTAACACTACACGTTCCTGGTCCCTCGCGTGGCTCCAGGTTTTTCCCTGAGGTTTCCTTGTGGTTGAAATCCCCCAAGATGAGAAACTTTGCTCTGCCCATGTACCCTTTTGACCACCTTAGCCAGTATGTTAAACATTGCACTGCTGCTTTCCTCGCACTCTTGTCTTGGACTCATGCTGCTCTGTAACGGGTTGTACATCACTGCTATCACCACCTTGGGACCCCCCTCTGTTCATTCCTAACAAATCAAAACTCAACTAGTTTTTGATGAGCTGTGCAACTCCTCGTCCCCCTCTGTTTCCCTGTGTGTGTGTGTGTGTGTGTGTATGTATATGTGTGTGTGTGTACTCACCTAGTTGTGGTTGCAGGGGTCGAGTCATAGCTCCTGGTCCCGCCTCTTCACTGGCCGCTACTGGGTCACTCTCCCTGCGTCATGAGCTTTATCATACCTCTGCTTAAAGCTATGTATTGAGCCTGCCTCGACTACATCGCTTCCTAAACTATTCCACTTCCCGACCACTCTGTGACTGAAGAAATACTTCCTAACATCTCTGTGATTCATCTGAGTCTTCAGCTTCCAACTGTGTCCCCTTGTTGCTGTGTCCCATCTCTGGAACATTCTGTCTTTGTCCACTTTGTCAATTCCTCTCAGTATCTTATATGTTGTTATCATATCCCCATTATCTCTCCTGTCCTCCAGTGTCGTCAGGTCGATTTCCCTTAACCTCTCCTCGTAGGACATACCCCTTAGCTCCGGGACTAGTCTTGTTGCAAACCTTTGCACCTTCTCGAGCTTCTTCAAGTGCTTGGCTAGGTGTGGGTTCCAAACTGGTGCTGCATACTCCAGTATGGGCCTAACGTACACAGTGTACAGGGTCCTGAACGATTCTGTATTAAGATGTCGGAATGATGTTCTTAGGTTTGCTAAGCGCCCATATGCTGCAGCAGTTATTTGGTTGATGTGCGCCTCAGATGTTCCTGGTGTTATACTCACCCCAAGATCTTTTTCCTTGACTGAGGTTTGCAGTCTCTGGCCCCCTAGACTGTACTCCGTCTGCGGTCTTCTTTGCCCTTCCCAAATCTTCATGACTTTGCACTTGGTGGGGTTGAACTCCAGGAGCCAGTTGCTGGACCAGGCTTGCAGCCTGTCCAGATCCCTGTGTGTCTGTGTATGTGTGTGTGTACTCACCTAGTTGTGGTTACAGGGATCAAGTCATAGCTCCTGGCCCCTGTGTGTGTGTGTGTGTGTGGTGTGTGTAGTGTGTCTGTGTGTGTCTGTGTGTGTCTGTGTGTGTGTGTGTGTGTGTCTGTGTGTGTGTCTGTGTGTGTTTATTTATCTGTATCTGACATTTTGCGTGGGTGAGTATATGTTTGGTGTCAGTGTGTACTTACCTAAATCGGCAGTTGTCATACCTTGTGTTGCTATGTGGTAGATGGCGATAAAATTAATGTGTTCAGAGACACGTCACCCACAAAAGTCCAGTGTAAATGACGCATGACCACTTGTTTTTCAATCATACAATGATAAAATATAATTTTTGTATGTGACCTAATTCATGTTTACATAAATAACTCAATAAGACTGTACCAGATATAAGCGTGTAAATAGTTTATTACCAGTGTAATTTGTTTAATTATCAGATTATTATAATCAAATAAAGTGCTAAACCGACAAGAGTCATGCAGCGCTGCAGGACAGAAAATAGTGCTGGGCTATAAACATCTAGGTGGAGAGGAGATCAGAGGTGAGGAAGAAAAGGGCCGGAAGGAACGCTAAGGGTTGTGTCAAAGTTCGTATAGTAAAGCAGTTACTGACAAAAAGTCTAAAAGTGATCGTAAGTCAAAGGCAGGATCGTCTGCAGGAAGGGAAGATGAGGTAAGAGTGGTAGGGCGGCGGTGTCGATGGAGGTAAATCTTGCGAACTCGCTGGTAAACCGGACAATCCACAAGAAAGACAAGAACCAAAATAGGGACCCGACAAACCTCACAGAGAGGAATATGATGTTGTTCCATGAGTTACCCATGGGTAAGGTGAGTATAGCCGATGCGGAGATAAGAGAGCGCAGTCTCCAGAGTGCGGCAACGGTGGTAAGAAGGTGACCACAAACCTAAAAGCAGTTTAATAGAGTGCAATTTGTTATGGTGCATGTCCGACCACTGTTGTTGCCAACGGCCGTGAAGACTAGCAGAGATGAGTGTAAAATAATCCCTGAAAGGAATAACTCTATAGGCAACAGGAAGATCACGCACCACTGACCGCACAGCAGCATCCACCTGTTCACTGCCCTGCACATCAACATGTCTAGGGACCCAACAGAAAACGACGTCTTTGTTTTTGCTAGCCATATGGCGCAACCAAAGTTGAATACAAAGAACCAATGGATGAGGGGAATCAAACACTTTAATGACCTGTATAGAGCTGAGGGAATCTGAAATGATCACTAACGCCGAAGGAGACATATATGTAATACAGAGAAGCGCTATGAGGATGGCACACATCTCGGCGGTAAAAATGCTAGCTGAGTCTAACAAAAGACCCGGACAACATCGTCAGGGAACACCGCCGCATACCCAACACCGTCAGAAGATTTAGAAACATCTGTATAAAGAGGGACAGCATGCGCATGCGACCGGAAGTGATCGAGAAAAAGAGAGCGAGAAACAGCCATAGGTAAGAGCTTTGGCGCACGGCAGTAAGGGAGAACAGACACGAACCGTTGGAACATCCCAAGAGGGAAAGGAAAAGGCAAATGCTACATGAACATACAAGGGAGGCAACTGGAGAAAAGACCTGAGTGAGTGAAGATGAAGAGAAAACGGTTGGAGTAAGCAGGAGCGCCGAACAAATAACGGGCTTCTACTAACGTCTGAGACTAACCTATACGTAGAAGAAACACGCAGGTCATGAGAACGGGCAAAGTAACGAAGGCAGTGTGCATCACGACAATCTGCTAAGGAACATTCGCCTCAGCATAGAGGCTTTCAACAGGGGATGAACGAAAGGCACCAAGGCATAAACGTAGACCTTGATGATGAAGGAGATCTAACTTAGAAAGAGTTGTAGGAGAAGCGGCAGAGTAGACTTGGTTGCCATAATCCAGCTTGGACAAGACTTGGGTGGAATGCAAACGGAGGAGATTTCGGCGATCTGTTCCCCATGAACGATGCGCAAGAATTTTAAGGAGATTCAGCCGACCATTGTAAGCTGCCTGTAAAGAGGAAATGTGAGGTTTCCATGTCAACCAGCGATAGAATAGAAGGACAAGAAACTTGACCGTATCACATTCTGGAATATGTGAGCTGTGTAAATACAATGGAATATCTGGGACAAGAGGACGTTTAGTGAAGATTATGAAATAGGTTTTCGCACTAGAAAATTTAAATCCATGAGAAGTGGCCCAATGAAAAACACAGTAAATCGCATCCATCCTGAAGGGAGGCCACTACCAGGCGACAGTCAGCGCCTGCGTAAGCTATAGCAAAGTCATCCACATAAAGCGACGACCAAATATGCGATGGAAGAATTGAAGGTAGGTCATTTATAGCTAAGAGAAAAAGGGTAGTGCTAAGAACACAACCTTGTGGGACTCCCTTGACCTGGACAAAGTCTGAGGAAAGGAAGGCGCCAAAATGGAAGGTCGGTAGATTAACACGGAAGCCTAACGAGTGGGCCTGGGCTAAGATGTTATACCTCCAAGTGGTGTCATATGCCTTCGTGAGAAACGGTAGTACAATGGCACATTTCCATTGTTGAGGGAGAACCCCTCGCGTCCAAACAACATTGAAAAGATGCAAAAGGACTGTAAGGGCTGTAGAATGCAAATGCTGTACCATACGGATATGAATATCATGGGTACATTATATTGCTCCATCCCATTAGAAGAGAAATCCAAGAGCGATTGCTCCCTGACAGACGTAGAAGCGAGAAACGAGGAGACGGACAAGACAGTTTCCAATTTCCATGGCAACCTCAAGAGATTCCGCAACACTAACACAAGCAACCCGCAGAACGGGAGCAGGGTCTGGAGCGTATTTGCTACACAACTTCCGTACCTTCTTCCAAACCACACAAATTTGGGAAGTCGAGGTCCATTTATATCGATAATGCACTGCACGGGCACACGCAGGAGACCACCAAGGCAAGCATGTCTATGAATGCCTGCCTGAGGTTTGAGGAATAGAACGTGACGCTGCAGTCAAAACTAAGTTCGAAAACTGGTGCACCAGCTAATCAATAGAGGACAAAGAAGGGTCCTTACAAATAGCTACGAGGCGGTAGGGAATGCGTAGAAGAAGTATGAATAATAGGAAAGTGATCACTGTCGTGCAAATCCGTGAGAACAGACCAAACATAATCAAAGGCAATTGAAGAGGAACAGAAAGAAAGATCGATACAAAAGAGCGACTGAGTGCGAGAGTCAAAATAATTGGGAGCACCAGTATTTAAAACATGAAGAGAATGAGAAGTGAGAAGAATCTCCAACTGATCACGACGAGAGTCACAGCTGGACCCTCCCCAAAGATGATGATGAACGTTAAAAATCACCTAACAACAAGATGAGCAGCAGCAGAGAAGATATCAAATATGCAACATCCAAGATATAGAATGCACAGGAAGTTGAGAGATATAGAGAGCAAACTGTATACCACGTGTACAAATAAATATGGGCTTAAGTATAATGCAGCTGAGAATGAACAAAGACCTGTTAAACGGTATACCAATGCGCACAAGAAGCGCACTCTCATAAAAGGCTTCATCAGGAAAGGGATCAGAAGAATGCAACAGCACATAGCCCAAAATGGGACGGATAACTGCTGAACGAACTTTAGGATCTTGTAACCCGACACATACTGAGAAGGAGGAATTAGAATGCTGTGAAGGAAAAGATTGCTGCGAGGGTTGTGAAAAATAAGCAGGGGCATAAGGAGGCGCACTGGTGTCCATCGAGGGCTTCGTCTCCGCAATATAGTTGGAGATAGCATCAAGTGTTTCAGCAGACAAGAAAGATGCTGATACTATGACTTCAGAGACAGGTGAGGTAGAGCAAGTAGACATCAGAGAGACTATGTAGGGAACCAAGGAGGTCTGAGAGGGGAAGTGAGTATGAATTAGGAGAGATGTGCTGGCGGGAACAGAAGAGTCCTGCAGTGGAAGAGGAGAGGAAGGAGGCTGGAAGGGGACTAAGGAAGAAGTCTGGGGGAGAACAGAAGAGGGGACCGGACGAGGGGGGTGAACCTTAACCTTCGTGTGAGAGTTAGAAATGGGGTGAGAACAGGAGAACTGTTCGGGAATTGTAAGCACCGGAGGAATCCAAAGAGACTTGGGGTTAGGAAATAGGTTCAACTTCGCAGGTGATAGGCACGAAGAAGGTGCAGGCGTGTGAGGCCTCACAGACTGAGAAGCTAGCGGGCGAGTTGAAAAAGTAATTGAAGTAGGAAAAGGTAAGGAGGTGGGGGTTTCAGAGGGTAAAACTGCAAAAGAATTAGAGACGGGGGTGACCCTGGAAGACATGGCACCAGAGGAGCTGGTATGCAGGGACACCGTCAAGGTTGGAGGTCTCCTAGCTACTCAAGAATAAGGAACATGATGAAGATTTCCTGAAGGCAGAGCTGAGAGACAGTCATAGGATAAGTGAGGCCTTCGCTCTCCTTAAGATAACGAATTTCTCATTCATTAAGATAGACCTGACATCGATGGGAAAAAGAAGGACGAGTTTCATTGCAATTAAGACAAGTGGGGGAAAGACTGCAAGATATATTAGCATGATCTGCAGCACCGCAGACCGGGCACTCCGCCGCAGACCTGCAGTATTTAGTGGGATGTTCGAAGCTCCAACAATTTCTACACTGTTGGGGTGAAGGGACCACTTTATGGACCCCTAGGCGATGGCCCGTGACAAACGAAGGACGGGAGTTCACGGCAGTCAGAGGTTAAGCGGGTGATGTTATTGCGAAAGCGCCTCCACTTGTGATCGGGCAGGACATATGTATATATGTATCCACTTTGAGAATTGGAAGGTCCTGAAGGGCTAATTGCTCCAAAATATCGTCACTGCAAGACTGAAAATCACACTGTACAATGGTATGCAGTAAAACCACTGTACCACTGCAAGAATTGAGAGTAGCATGCTTGTGAACTGTGATAGGAACGTTATCAATGGAAGATGGGAAAGATCATGAGCTTGTTCTGCATTCTGAACTGTAATGATGCGCGCACAGCTCCGAAGAGCGTGAAAGGATATATTTTTGCCAATGTGTAACAAAAGAGCTTTACCAATACTATGGTCTGAAAGATAATCAATTGGAGATGTGGGTTGTAGGGAAAAGAATTTGTTCCACTGTGTACTTGTAAACAAGGTGTGTAAAGGCAGTGGGTGTCGTGTAGGTCGTTTCTGGGTGGAATGAGCACAAATTGAAGAACCGTTGTGAGCAAATGGTCTGGAGCGTTCAGGCATAGGACCGCAGGCAGCCCGACCTGAGGTAGGTGGGCGATTAGAAAAACATCGTACCGTATTCCAGGAAGCCAGACGCATAGTTAAAGGCGTGCAAGAGGCAGAGGCACTAGAAGAAATGGGCAGACCTCAGCACCTGGAGCAGGTGACGAAGTATCATCAGCACAAGGTACAGGAGTATGGGAAAAGTCTGGAGAATGGTTCAATATCGAAGGCGGGTCAGAACAGGATGTGCTAACAAAAAGGGGCCTGGGAGGAGGAGGGGGGGCATGGAACGAAGACTCCATGATGGTGGCACTTCTTTCTTATTATTTTTTAGGAAAGAAAAAGAGAAAGGGACAGTTACTAGAAGGCATGGAAGGGCCGTAATTTCCTCCCTTCTTCCAAGAGGACCTCGAAACGCCAGCAATGCAGATGCAGCAGTGCAGATGCAGCACTCCGGGATAGCAACCTCACATCCACTGAGCCACCCCGGTGGACAAAGGAGGGTGGTCGGACACCCGCCTCAAAGCATACCTCCTTCGGCTGCCACCTCCCAGAACCAACAGGCAGCTTCCGGAGATACACCTGTCACCTGCAGGACACCCTGCCCTACCTCCTGGAAATCCTGAAGACAGCAGGGCACCTCCAGTTGATTCAGATTCCACGGTAAACTACACTACTTCTGAGAAACCCCACGGAGTGTGATGAGGACCAGCACACTTCCACCTACCTAGAAACCGTAATGCCAGAGGGTACAAACGGAATGAGGAAAAGGGACCATTGGGAGGGGGAAGGAATGGGAAAAGGGAGATGGGGAGGATGGGATAGGGAAGGTGGATTGGGGATAATTAGGTTCGATCTGAACAATGAGATCAAAATGACTAATTTCTCAGACCAAGAGCCTCTTCACCGTGCCAAGGAGCCCCCCTTGAAGAGGTTTAGTTATCAGAACTTGGCGGCCCGGTCCCTATACCTATTACGTGCCTGTATAATCTTTCCACTACTGCCCACAGGCTGGGTATGGAGTGGATAGTAAAGATATAAACTTAATATAAACACATGTGCATCATCTGTGTATCTTTATTGAAGACGTTTTGCCATCCAGTGGCTTTATAAATACAAATTCTAGAACATAATTTGAAGACAGAAGAACTATATACAAAAGATAAGGTAATCAGTCCCTCAGTCTTGGAGTTGGTGTGAAGAACACCGTAGTCATGAAGACTCTGGAGCACAGGCAAGAAGGCTGGTGCTTATATTCTGGCATCAGGTGAAAAGGGGACATGTAGCAGACGAAGGCATTGTCACTGGTAGGCGGGATAGCCAGTGGAAATAGATCATACCCGAGGCACGAATTAATGGTGGTGGTAGTAGTCACAGCTCCTGGCCCCGCCTCTTTGGGCGTTTCAAGGTCCACGCTCACCGAGCTCCAACAGCCATATAGCATTACTTTCATCATTGCATAGATATTGCATCTGCTGCATCACTCCGATCTGTAAAGGACACAAGTGCAACTAATGTGACATTTTATTGTGGCAACGTTTCGCTCTCCAGGAGCTTTGTCAAGCCGTTAGTTGTAGTAGTTGTAGTAGTCGTAGTAATACTACTATTACTACTACTACTACAACTAATATTATTACTACTACCACTAGTTTTACACCTCACTCTAAGCCTCTGTGTCCATGTATTGTTCATAACGGCTTGATAAAGTTCCTGGAGAGCGAAACGTTGCCACAATAAAATGTCACATTAGTTGCACTTGTGTCCTTTTACTTAACATATTATCGATAATTCTGCCAACATTAGTACAATCACTCAGATCCTTCCACTTCCGGACAACACTAAAGCTAAACAAATACTTCTTAACATCCCTATGACTCATATGAGTTTTCAACTTTTAGCTCTGTGGATTCTTTTTATATATATATATATATATATATATATATATATATATATATATATATATATATATATATATATATATATATATATATAAAATATATATATATATATATATATATATATATATATATTTTTTTGTGTGTTTGTCTGTATGTTTGTGTGAGTTTGGTGTATGTGTGTGTGTGCGTGTGTGTGCGTGTGTTTATACGTGTGCGTGTGTTTATACGTGTGCGTGTGTTTGTACGTGTGTGTGTATTTGTACGTGTGTCTGTGTGTGCGCACTCACCTAATTATACTTACCTAATTGTGGTTGCAGGGGTCGATTCACAGCTCCTGGCCCCCACCTCTTCACTGGCCGCTACTAGGTCACTCTTTCTGTTCCATGAGCTTTATCTTCTTAAAGCTATGTATGGATCCTGACTCCACTACATCAATTCCCAGACTATTCCACTTACTAACAACTCTGTGACTGAATAAATACTTCCTAACATCCCTTGATTCCTCTCAGTCTTCAACTTCCAACTGTGACCCCTTCTTGCTGTGTCCCATCTCTGGAACAACCTGTCTCTGTCCACCTTGTCGATTCCTCTCAGTATTTTATAAATCGTTATCATATCCCCACTCTCTCCTGTCCTCCAGTGTCGTCAGGTCGATATTCCTTAACCTCTCCTCATAGGATATGCCCTTTAGTTCTGGGACTAGTCTTGTTGCAAACCTTTGCACTTTCTCTAATTTCTTTACATGTTTAGCTAGGTGCAGGTTCCAAACTGGTGCTGCATACTCTAATACAGGCTCTCCGCATTTGTGATCCTCAGTTCCTTGAAGCAGAAATTTCCACTCTTCATAATTCATTTTCCCGTCTTGGCTACCCTTCCCATTTCATAGACTCTGCTTTCTCTCGTGCCAAACGGACTTTCTTCTCTCCTAAACCCTCTACTCCTGGGAACTCTCCAGTCCTCTGCCTTCCATACATCTCTGGTCTCTCTAATCTCAACAACTCTCTCCGTTCTTTAGACATCAATCAAACTTACCTTTCGCAAGACTAACACTCTTCACACTAATCTAGTTCATACCTCCCCTCCCTCTATAGATTCTCCTGGTGTCTAATCTATTTCATGCTCCTCCTGTCTTCTTCAGTACTTTGCAGAAACTGGACGATCTCTTTCGGACAGACTTAGGGAACACAAAAATAGTATTACGCTAATAATGCTCTTTTCTGTCATGTCAGAGATCACAGTCATCCTATTGACTGGTCTTCTGCTAAAACTGTCCAACTTTTACAGTCGCCGTCTGGTTGAATCCTCCCTTATATACAACTTTCCCTGCATGAATCTTAGCCCTGGCTTTGTCTCTGAAGATGCTTTTCTCTCCCATTACATTGTTAAATGCTCCAAACTTCAGAACACCCGTGACTTAACCTGATTCCTCCCCCTTCTATCTCTTTCCCCTTCTCCTTTCTCCTCTGGGTTTTCTTTCTTTTCTTTTGCCTTGTATTTGTCCTTTATTTTCATTTTTCCCCCTCTGTGTTCTTGTCCTTACCCTATGCGGGCCGCTAGCTTCATTGCAGTGCTCCTTTCCTAGAATATGACTGACTCCACTACTACTACTATCACTACCACTTCTACCTCCATTATTACCCCTCCATCACTTTCTTGTGCCCTCCCCTGTCTGCCTGCCTTTAAATACCCCTTCTACCTGTCCTTTGTGTTAGTGTGACTTTGTAAATGGTCCAAGTCGGACCGAAACGTCGTCGTAAGCTCCTCTCTTTTTATATGTACGGATTGTGTGTGTATTGTTCCAGTCACGGTATCGTGCCTTTTTTGTTATTTAAGGTGTACAAAATCCTGAACGATTCGTTATTGAGATGTCGGAATGCTATTCTTAGGTATGCTACGGGCCCGTATGCTGCAGCAGTTATTTGGTTGATGTGCACATCAGGAGAAGTGCCCAGTGTTATACTCACCCCAAGATCCTTTTCCTTGAGTGAGGTTTGCAGTCTCTGGCCCCCTAGACTGTACTCCCTCTGCGGTCTTCTTTGCTCTTGGTCTTCTTTGCACTTGGTGGGATTGAACATCAGGAGCCACTTTCTGGACCAGGCCTGCAGCCTGTCCAGATCCTAATGTAGTTCTGACTTTTCTCGTCCGATTGAATTCTTCCCATCAACTTCCCATCATCTGTTAACAGGGATACTTCTGAGTTTATTCCATCTGTCATGTCGTTCACAAATTCCAGAAACAGCTTTTGCATTACCCTCTTGTGAGGAACTGTGACGAAGGCTTTTTACAGTCGAAGAAAATGCATTCTATCCACCCTCTCTCTCTCTCTCTCTCTCTCTCTCTCTCTCTCTCTCTCTCTCTCTCTCTCTCTCTCTCTCTCTCTCTCTCTCTCTCATGTCTTACATTCATTACCTTGTCGTTAAACTCCAGTAGGTTTGTGACATAGGATTTTCCTTCCCTGAAACCGTGCTGGTTGTCGTTAATAAGCTTGTGTCTTTCTAAGTGCTCCACCAATCTTCTCCTGATAATCTTCTCCATGACTTTGCATACTATACTCGTCAGTGACACAGGTCTGTCTCCTTTCTTAAAAATTGGAACTACAATTGCCATCTTCCATACCTCAGGTAGCTGCCCAGTTTCAATGGATGTGCTGAAGATTTTTGTTAGTGACACACACAACATCTCTGCTCCTTCTCTAAGGACCAACAGAGAGATATTATCCGGTTCCACCGCCTTTGAGGCATCAACTTCACATAGCAACTGCTTCACCTCCTCTCGGTTGTGTATTTCATCCAGCACTTGTTGGTTTATACCTTGTTAGTGTACCTCCCCATTCTGACTTCCTGAAGTTCTTCCAGTCTCTATTGTAAATACTTCTTTAAATCTCATGTTGAGCTCCTCACATACTTCTTGGTCATTTCTTATGAACTCCCCACCTTCCTTCTTTAGCCTGATTACCTGGTCCTTGACTGTTCTTTTCCTCCTGTTGTGGCTATACAGCAGCTTCGGTCGAGAGTTGACTTTCGATGCAATGTCATTTTCGTATTGTCGCTGAGCCTCCCTTCTTATCTGCGCATATTATTTTCTGGCTCTTCGTCTAATCTCTTTAATTACCTGGGTTCTTTGTTTTCTGTACTTTTTCCATTCTCTAGTGCAATTAGGTTTTGCCTATCTACACTTTAGGGTGAACCAATGACTCGTTCTGGTCTTCCCATTATTTCTGTTTCCCTTGGGAACTAACCTCTCCTCTGCCTCCTTGCATTTTATTGTCACATAGTTCATCATTTCTTTTCCTGGTTTTCCTGTCAGTTATCTTTCCCACTGAATGTCTTGCAGGAAGTTCCTCATGACTATGTAGTCATCCATTTTTGTAGTTTGGCTTCCCCCGTCCTATTCCTGCTTCCCTCGCCACTTGTAGCTCAACTATATATTCAAAGCACAGACACACATGATGACTAGCTCAAAGGGGCTTTTCATATGTGATATCCTCGATGTCTGATCTATTCAAGGTGAATACTAGGTCCAGTCTTGCTGGTTCATCCTCACCTCTCTCTCTGGTAATGTCTCTAACATGTTGATGCATGAGGTTTTCCAGTACCACATCCATCATCTTGGCTCTCCATGTTTCTATACCACAATGGGGCTCCAGGTTTTCCCAGTCAATCTCCTTGTGATTGAAATCACCCATAACTAGTAACTTTGCTCTCCCCATGTGAGCTCTTCTGGCCACCTCAACTAGTGTGTCTACCATTGCTCTGTTGCTCTGTTGTTGTGAGTGCTATTATGTCTGGGGATGTCTCCTTTATTCTTTCATGCCACTCCTCACACTTATTTGTCATTTCGTCTGCATTTGTATACCAGACCTTCAACTTCTTTTCTAAAACTATGGTCTGGGGGTACGTTGGGGTTGGGGAAGCGGGAGACCTGATGTATACTTTGGGTGGTTGCTGTGAAGGTGGAGTTTGTAATGAGGTGGGTGTGGGTATTGGGTATGGCATGTGAGTTTTGGGTTAGAATGTTTGGTTGCATTGGGGTTGTCCTGGATGGGGGCTTCTGTAGATGGTTGTGAGGGAGGTTGTATTTGATCTTCCTCCTGAGTCTGGGTTCTGTCCATCTCCATCTTTCCCTCTCTTTCCTCCTTTCGTCTTTGTACCCTCACGGTCGAGATACACCTTCCAGTAGGCCGGCATGTCCCTTAGTTATGCTTTCTCCTGCAGGATCCTGTTTCGAGCTGATTCTGCCTTGAAAATCACTTTGACTGGCCGGATTATTCTTCTTGCAAACCCCCTTATTCTCAGAAAATTTGCCAGCTGGGTCATATCATCTTCTATTGCTTTCATGATTCTTTCAATCGTTTTTTCTTCCCTTGTCTTCATGCTTTGTAAGTTTCCCCTTCAACTTTCTGGAGCCCATAAAAAAGACTGATCTCTCCCTTCCATGCTCCCACAGCATATCCATATGTATCCCCTGATTCGATTTAGTTGCCTCCATTGCTGCTTTCCTTTCCTCAATCTCTTCACTATCTGTTGTCCCTGGGCCTAGTGGTCTGTCATTTTCCCTTCTCAGTTAGGGCCCCTACATATAGCTTAGCTCTTTCGTTTTATACAGTCCCCCCGATTGTTCCTAATGTGATCCTCTTTTTTTCGGGCTAAACAATGGTCTGATATTGCCTCTGCATACAGATTAACTCCTTTGTTCTTTACGGTCCCCTTGTTTGTAAATGAGGTAGTAGTTTCTGATGTCATGTCCACATTGCTCTTTAGTTCTTTCTTTAGGCTGTTTCAGATTTTCCAGTTAATCTTCTAATCTCTGTATCTTAGCCTCTGCTTCTGTGACTTGCATCTCCCACTTCCTGCTCTCTGCAGCTATCCTTCCTCCATTTTCATGCTAAGCTCTTCTAGCTTTCTTTTCCACTCTTGTTCCCTTTTCATGAGCTCTGCTACCCACTCTTCCTTCGCAGACTCCTCCTCCAGTCCCATGGTTTTCCATCCTGCTCTCTGGCAACGCATTTTTTTTTGGTTGCCACAGAATGAAAAACTTATATATTTCTGTGTGGATGTTTTGTGATGTGTTTGCCTGAGTGTGTGTTAGGGGGCGGAGGGAGGGAGAGGAGGAAGCTGGAGACAATGGTGAAATGAGAGAGGTGGGGAGGGGAATATGGGGAGAGGGAAAGGGAGAAGCAAATAGGGAGAATGGGAGAGGGAGAGGAGGGTGGAAGGAGGGATCAGGGGAGGGAGTGGGAGAGAGGTGGGGGAGGATGCGAGGGGAGAGAGAGTGTGGTAATCCGTATATGTGTGAATGAGTAGGTGTGAATGTGTGTTCTCACCTATTTGTGGTTGCAGGGGTCGAGTCATAGCTCCTGGCCCCGCCTCTTCACTGATTGCTACAAGGTCATCTCTCTCACTGCTCCATGAGCTTTATCAAACCTCGTCTTAAAACTATGTATGGTTCCTGCCTCCACTACGTCACTTTCTAGGCAATTCCACTTCCTGACAACTCTATGACTGAAGAAATACTTCCTACCATCCCTTTGACTCATATGAGTCTTCAACTTCCAACTGTGACCCCTTGTTTCTGTGTCCTCTCTCTGGAACATTTTGGCTCTGTCCACCTTATCTATTCCTCGCAGTATTTTATATGTCGTTATCATGTCTCCCCTAACCCTCCTGTCCACTAGTGTCGTCAGGCCGATTTCCCTTAACCTTTCTTCGTCGGACAATTTCCTTAGCTCTGGGACTTGTCTTGTTGCAAACCTCTGCACTTTCTATAATTTCCTGACGTGCTTGACCAGGTGTGTGTTCCAAACTGGTGCTGCATACTCCAGTATGGGCCTGACGTATATAGTGTACAGAATCTTGAACGATTCCTTAGTGAGGTATTGGAACGCTATTCTTAGGTTATCTGATTGATGTGTGCCTCAGGAGATGTGCTCGGTATTATACTGACCACAAGATCTTTTTCCTTGAGTGAGGTTTGCAGTCTTTGGTCACCTAGATTATACTCTGTCTGCGGTCTTCTTTGCCCTTCCCCGATCTTCATGACTTTACATTTGGCAAGGTTAAATTCAAGGAGCCATTTACTGGACCAGGCTTGT
>WNWK01006556.1:97500-104451 GCA_009830355.1 Cherax destructor
GAGAACCCTTGCTACAGCTGGATGCCCAGCCGAGAGAGAGCCCCGATCACTAGCAGCTAACAACAACCACAACCCAGCAAACCGCCCTGACGGGATCACCATCTATCCTTGGAAGAGTGGCAAGCTCTTAGCATGGGAATATACCTGTGTGTCGACACTGGCTGACACTTACATCCATCACAGTTTCGGGCGACAGGGAAGAGCTGCTGAACACAGAGAGGATTACAAGATTGGCAAGTACAGGGACATAAGCCAACAGTATAAATGTGTCCCAGTGGGATCAGAGACCTTGGGAGCGTGGGGAAAAATGCAACACGTTTCCTTAAAGAACTGGGTTCCAGACTCATCGACACCACCAGGGACCCAAGGGCAGCCACGTTCATGTTCCAGCGTCTCAGCGTGGCCATCCAGAGGGGAAACGCTTGCTGCATGCTTGGCTCGCGTCCGGCTTCGGAGGAGCTGGAGGAGATTCATAATCTTTGATATTTTGTACCATTTTATTCTTGTTCATGTTTTCCATTGATGTATTCTGTCTATTAATAAAGCATTCCATCATTATATATAGGGGGTGGTAGGAGAAGAAAATATTCAAACAGCTCCGGGGAGAACCTCGAGTTTTCCCTGAGGTAGCCTTATCGTCTTCTCTGAGGATGAGGGTCCCCAATAAAGTTCTAGAGGTGGTACCTATTAAAAAAATGTATATATATATATATATATATATATATATATATATATATATATATATATATATATATATATATATATATATATATATATATATATATATGTATTTATATATATACATATATATATATATATATATATATATATATGTATATATATATATATATATATATATATATATATATATATATATATATATATATATATATATATATATATATATATATATATATGTTCATTTTCCTCTGTTCATATTCGTTTGATAGCGGTGTTTGGTTAATCACGTTTCGTTCATGAACATTTACTAAGGACATCCGGAGATTATTTTTAATTCCTTTGAGTTTTCATTACATATGCAGTATTTAGAAATTTCATCTATAATCACTGATGAAATGTATGTGAACATATTATTTGCATCAAAGCTACTTACACTCTATCAGTATGAACACAGTTCCTGTGGTCACCCATTGTGGGTTTATCCTCTCGTTAAATTGCCCAAAACACGAAAAAAATTCTATTGGGCTAGATGCATGAACAGCACAGCCTGAGAGTTCGATCCGCTGTCACCTACCAGTACCAATGTAGACTCGCCCACTGATTCCTCTTCCGAGGAAGAGGATGATGATGATGACACCCACACCAGAACATCCACATGGGACAAACTTACCTTCTACACGTCTCCATCTAATGAGGACACTATGAACTGCACGGAGGTGTACAAAGGGCTCTGTGCTGGGTCTGTCATGTTTGACTGTGAGTCTCCACTTCGCTTCTCACTTACCCAGTGTGGCATGCAAAGAGTATGTAACAATTTATTCGGCGTATGTCACACTCCCATATAGGCTGCGTCCCAACCAGCGAAACGGGTGCTAAGGGTTTAACGATCAATAGGGTACCGTCGTTAAATCAGTACCTTGGTTCATTGGCCAATCACAGGCAAGCCAGGAAAAACTGAAGTAACATAGTTCACTTGTGCCAAGCAAATTGAGAGACTTGCCTAGCTGCTGGTTGAGCACGGTGCACACTCTCTGCCTTCTGCTTTGCCATCTGTCACCTTGGTGTATACTTACCATTTCTATCTGTACATATTGTACACAGTGTACATATCTGTTGATATCTGGTGAAGGCAAATATACATTACAGTCTACCGTTGAGTTTTGTTTGCTCCATATTCCCATTACGACCAGGTCTCACAGGCCATTCTTACCTGTGTTCGCAATACCCAGCTACTGGAACTGCAATACCCAGCTACTGGAACTGCAATACCCAGCTACTGGAACTGCAAAACCCAGCTACTGGAACTGCAAAACCCAGCTACTGGAACTGCAATACCCAGCTACTGGAACTGCAATACCCAGCTACTGGAACTGCAAAACCCAGCTAATGGAACTGCAAAACCCAGCTACTGGAACTGCAATACCCAGCTACTGGAACTGCAATACCCAGCTACTGGAACTGCAATACCCAGCTACTGGAACTGCAATACCCAGCTACTGGAACTGCAATACCCAGCTACTGGAACTGCAAAACCCAGATACTGGAACTGCAAACCCAGCTATTGGAACTGCAATACCCAGCTACTGGAACTCATCAAACAACTCCGTTTCACTTTTGGAAACAAAACAAAACTGAATCACTTCTCCAGAAGTAGTTCACGAAGTTTGAAAATGTCTTCACAACGAACCTTCCGCCTTAATCATCACCACAAATAACACCTACAAATGAAGCTACCTTCCTTATTATGATTCCATTTCCTGTTAGGCCTCCTCATTATGATTCCATTTCCTGTTAGGCCTAACTCATTATGATTCCATTTCCTATTAGGCCTCCTCATTATAACTCCATTTCCTGTTAGGCCTTTCTCATTATGACTCCATTTCCCGTTAGGCCTTCATATATGACTAAATGTCCGATAGGCCTCCTTATTATGACTCCATTTCCTGTTAGATCTCCCTCATTATGAATCCATTTCCTGCCAGGCCTCCCTTATTATGACTCCATTTCCTGTTAGGCCTCCCTTACTATGACTCCATTTCCTGTTAGGCCTCTCTCATTATGACTCAATTTCCTGTTAGGCCTCCGTCGTTATGACTCCATTTTCTGCTAGGCCTCTGTGGTTATGACTCGACTTCCTGCTAGGTCTCCATCGTTATGACTTCATTTCCTGTTAGGCCTCCGTCGTTATGATTCCATTTCTTGCTAGGCCTCCGTTGTTATGACTCCATTTCCTGTTAGGCCTCCATCGTTATGACTCCATTTCCTGTTAGGCCTCTGTCGTTAAGACTCCATTTCCAGTTAGGCCTCCGTCGTTGTGACTCCATTTCCTGTAAGACCTTTGTCGTTATGACTCCATTTCCTGTTAGGCCTCCATCGTTATGACTCCATTTCCTGTTAGGCCTTCGTTTGACTTCATTTCCTATTAGACCTCTGTTGTTATGACTCCATTTCCTGTTAGACCTCCGTCGTTATGACTTCATTTCCTGTTAGGTCTTCGTTATGACTCCATTTCCATAGACCTATGTCGTTATGACTCATTTCCTGTTAGACCTCTGTCGTTATGACTCCATTTCCAGTTAGGCCTCCGTCGTTATGACTCCATTTCCTGTTAGGCCTCCGTCGTTATGACTCCATTTCCTGTTAGACCTCATTCGTTATGACTCCATTTCCTGTTAGACCTCTGTCGTTATGACTCCATTTCCTGTTAGGCCTCCGTCGTTATGACTCCATTTCCTCTTAGGCCTCTGTCGTTATGACTCTATTTCCTGTTAGGCCTCCGTCGTTATGACTCCAATTCCTGTTAGGCCTCCGTCGTTATGACTCCATTTCCTATTAGACTTCTGTCGTTATGACTCTATTTCTTGTTAGGCCTCCGTCGTTATGACTCCATTTCCTGTTAGACCTCTGTCATTAAGAATTCATTTCCTGTTAGACCTCTGTCGATATGACTCCATTTCCTCTTAGGCCTCTGTTGTTATAACTTCATTTCCTGTCAGGCCTCCGTCGTTATGACTCTATTTCCTGTTAGGCCTCCGTCGTTTTGACTCCATTTCCTGTTAGTCCTCCGTCGTTATGACTCCATTTACTTTTAGGCCTTCGTTGTTATGACTCCATTTCCTCTTTGACCTCTGTCGTTATGACTCAATTTCCTGTTAGACCTCTGTCGTTATGACTCTATTTCCTGTTAAGCCTCCATCGTTATGACTCCATTTCCTGTTAGTCCTTCGTTATGACTCCATTTCCGTTAGACCTCTGTCGTTATGACTCCATTTCCTGTTAGGCCTCTGTCGTTATGACTCCATTTCCTTTTAGGCCTCCGTCGTTGTGATTTCATTTCCTGTAAGACCTCTGTCGTTATGACTCCATTTCCTGTTAGGTCTCCATCGTTATGACTCCATTTCCTGTTAGGCCTTCGTTATGACTCCATTTCCTTTTAAACCTCTGTCGTTATGACTCGATTTCCTGTTAGACCTCTGTCGTTATGACACCATTTCCTGTTAGGCCTCCATCGTTATGACTCCATTTCCTGTTAGACCTCTGTCGTTATGACTTCATTTCCTGTTAGACCTCTGTTGATATGACTCCATTTCCTCTTAGGCCTCTGTCGTTATGACTTCATTTCCTGTTAGGCCTCTGTGGTTATGACTCCCTTTCCTGTTAGGCCTCCGTCGCTATGACTCCATTTCCTGTTAGGCCTCCGTCGTTATGACTCCATTTCCTGTTAGACCTCTGTCGTTATGACTCCATTTCCTGTTAGATCTCTGTCGATATGACTCCATTTCCTTTTAGGCCTCCGTCGTTATGACTCCATTTCCTGTTAGACCTCTGTCGTTATGACTCCATTTCCTGTTAGACCTCTGTCGATATGACTCCATTTCCTTTTAGGCCTCCGTCGTTGTGACTCCATTTCCTGTAAGACCTCTGTCGTTATAACTCCATTTCCTGTTAGGCCTCCATCGTTATGACTCCATTTCCTGTTAGGCCTTCGTTATGACTCCATTTCCTGTTAGACCTCTGTCGTTATGACTCCATTTCCTGTTAGACCTCTGTCGATATGACTCCATTTAATGTTAGGCCTTTGTTATGACTCCATTTCCTATTAGATCTCTGTCGTTATGACTCCCTTTCCTGTTAGACCTCTGTCGATATGACTCCATTTCCGGCCTCTGTCGTTATGACTTCATTTCCGTTAGGCCTATGTCGTTATGACTCCCTTTCCCTTAGGCCTCTGTCGTTATGACTCCTTTCCTGTTAGGCCTCAGTCATTTTTACTCCATTTCCCGTTAGTCCTACGTCATTATGACTCCCTTTCCTTTTTGGCCTTTTTTTGTTATGACTCCCTTCACTTTAGACCCTGTCATTATGACTCCTTTCCTGTTAGACCTCTGTCGTTATGAATCCATTTCCGTTTAAAGGTCCGTCGTTATGACTCCATTTCCGATAGCCCTTTTATGACTCTATTTTATTAGACCTCTGTCGTTATGACTCCTTTTCCCGTTAGGCCTCCGTCGTTAGGACCCCATTTCCTGTTAGTCCTCTGTCGTTATGACTCTTTTCCTGTTAGGCCTTATTATGACTTCATTTCCTGTTAGACCTCTGTCGTTTGACTCCATTTCCCGTTAGGGCCCCCACGTTTGACTCCATTTCCTGTTAGGCCTTTTTATGACTCCCTTTCCGATAGACCCTGTCTTATGACTCCCTTTCCTTTAGACCTTGTCGTTATGACTCCATTTTCCGTTAGACCTCGTCGATAGACTCCCTTTAATGTTAGGCCTTTTTTAGACCCTTTCTTGACCCCTGTCGTTTTGACTCCATTTATGTTGACCTCGTCATTTGACTCCATTTCCAGTTAGGCCCCCTTTTGACTCCATTTCCTGTTAGGCCTCCATCGTTATGACTCCATTTCCCGTTAGACCTCTGTCAGACTCCATTTCCCCGTTAGGCCTCTGTCTTATGACTTATTTTCCCGTTATCTCTGTCGTTATGACCCATTTCCCGTTTGGGCCCCCGTCGTTATGACTCCCTTTCCTTTTGACCCGTCGTTATGACTCCATTTCCTGTTAGACCTCTGTCGTTATGACTCCCTTTCATGTTAGGCCTCAAGACTCCATTTCCTATTAGACCTCTGTTTTTCCATCATCTCATCCATCAATGACCCCATCAGTCTCATCCATAAAGACCCATCAGTCTCATCCATCAAATCCCAGGACCCATCAATCAATGACCATATCAACCGTCCATCAATCCCCATCACTTTATCCATCAAATATTAGTTTCATTTATCAAGGGCCTCCATCAATCCATCCATCTTCGCCCCATCATTAGCCCTAATCTTCCATTCGACCCCCATCAATCCATCCATCTACACCCCATTAATTCATCCAAAAAAACTCATAAATTATCCATTACGCCCATCAATCAGATCCATTAATGTCATCCATCTACGACCCCTTAAAGTCACCCATCTACGATTTCATTTCATCCATTGGATCCTAATTATCCATTAGCCCCCATCAATCTAATCAACTACGACCTCAATATCATCCATCTACGCCCCCGTCAATCTCATCCATCTACGCCCCCATCAATTTCCCATCCATTACCCCCATAAATTATCCTTACGACATATCAATTCATCTATCAACGACTATCAATCCTTATTTTCCCCTCAAAATTTTTATCCTTTTCCAATTTCCAATTCCATCCACCCACCGTAAACCCACCCATTTCCCATAAATTCATCCATCACGACTGCCCCGATGAGGGTGAAGATGGAACAGGGCGAAATTTTCCCCTGGCAAAATATCAAAATTTTTAAAACTTCATTTGTTCAAAAAAAAAATTGTCCCGCTCCTGCCAAAAATTTGGGAAGGGGGGGAAATTTTAGCAATAAGGGGAAACCCTCGGGGGGAGCGCAATGAGGTAAAAGACTTTTTTAAAATTTTACTAAAACTTTTTTATATTTTATTTAAAAAAACATATTTCATAAAACCAATAAAAGCCCATGAATAAATCAGGCTCATATAACAAAACAAGCAAACAGAACAGAAATAAACACATCTGTCAATTTCCGATAATAAAAAAACCCCCGCCAAAAGTACATAAACAAAAATATTCCATCCTACTACCTATCCAGCTAAATTTTTCTATAAAAGAACATAACACACTGTCAATGAAACTGTACATACCTGTCTCAAAACACCAAAAAATTTAAAACCTTGGTTACATATCCTACTTCCCACCCCAAAAAGCAAAAAAATAAAAAAATAA
>WNWK01006557.1:0-55118 GCA_009830355.1 Cherax destructor
CCCATCACAAGACTCACAGAGGGAAAATTCCTAGGAATCCACCTTGACAGTAGCCTTAAATTCCAAACACATATACAACAAATTTCCAAGAAAATCTCGAAGACAGTAGGCATATTATCAAAGATACGCTATTATGTACCTCAATCAGCTCTCCTTGCACTCTATCATTCACTTATCTACCCGTATCTCACCTATGGAATCTGTGCATGGGGATCAACAACGTTAAATCACCTTAGACCACTCATAACACAACAAAAGGCCGCAGTCAGAATGATAACAAATTCCCACTCTAGACAGCATACTCCACCAATATTCAAAAGTCTCAAACTACTCACCGTAAAGAACATTCATACTTACTCTTGTGCCTACTACATATATAAAACTTTACACTCTAATATAAACCCTCTGCTCAAAACTCTCCTCACCAACTTTAATAGGACCCATGACCACAACACACGACACAGATCACTTTTTGATATACCCGTGTTCATATCAACCTATGTAAAAATTCTATGCACATAAAGGGCCCCAGAATCTGGAATTCATTACCAGTAAATATTAAGATAATCTTGTCTGAAAATCAATTTAAGACTCAACTCAAAAACCACCTACTCACCCAAACCTAAATGATCATGCTATAAACTACTTTGAAAAATGCTCATTGTTACTTTCCTATACGATAATCTCAATTTTTAATAATATGTTACTATTATGTTACCCCCTACTCATATTATAAGTTAATGTCAAAAATGCTCAATGTTATTTTCCTTAAGATAATCTCAATTCCATATTATCATTCAAGAATCTTAACACCTGTAACAATCTAAGATCTAATATCATTATATAATAATTTAAACAGTAAAATTTCATCATATTGTAATTTTGAAAATAATTTTTAACTAGAATAAACTCAATAAATTTCTCTAATATTAAGTACCTAGTTTTTAAGGACTAGAATAAGCTGCCCCTAATGCCATGGCATGTCAGTGGCTCTCCTTGCACTCAATTTACATTGTAACTTCCAATACCCATGTAACCTGCAATGAAATAAAATTTGTTTGTTTGTTTGTTTTTGTTTGTTTGTTTGTTGTTTGTTTGGATCTAAACAGGAGTCTTCTGGCAGGGCTGCATCTGCTCTGGTTGCCACCTCCCTAGTTAAGAACAATAATATTTTTTTTGAACTAGGCATAAGAATTAACAACTGGGCGTCTACACTGCAAACTGAATTGTTTGCAATCCTTATGGCACTAAAGCTAACTTATGACACTGAGCTTGACTCTATCATTATTACTGATTCTATGTCATCATTGAAGGCTCTTGACTCCTATAATGACTCTAACAGCATGCTCATTGGAGAAGCCAGGTATAGATACTCAAAAATCCGGGACAAAGGAATTAAAGTACATTTGCTATGGATTCCGTCACACATTGGATTACTCCTTCATGATAAAGTTGATATGTTAGCCAAGAAGAGCACCCATAAGGAGAATGTAGAATATAACTTTGGTATATCTGTGTCTAGCATTAGGAATAATATTAGGAGAGAAATAAATAATGAAAATGATAGCTATAGGAATGCAGTTAGAAGCCTGAGTAGATCTATAACCCACTATGATAACATGAATGTAGATAAGTATGTTTATGGAGCAACTTGCAATGTGAACAGACTGACTGATGTTGTAGTGGCCAGGCTTCGGCTTGGCTACAAGTACTTCTGGCAGATGATGATCAAACTAAATGCAAATTATGTGATCAGGCATATGGTCACTGTCTTGAACACTATGTGCTGAATTGTCCACTTATTGAGGAATATAGAGATAGACAGTATAATAACCTATGTGACATGTCAAGATATCTTATTAGTGAAGGTAAGATACCACTTATTCTAAGCAAATTTCCTAAATTTGCTTGTAACAGATAAGTGAACTGTAGATATAAATCCAAATTAATTTCCATGAACGTGCCTATCTGTGCTCATGATAATGCGAGCACAGATGGACATGTTTGTGGAGCAACTTGCAATGTGAACAGACTGACTGATGTTGTAGTGGCCAGGCTTAGGCTTGGCTACAGGTACTTCTGACAGTTTGGGAGACAGATGATGATCAAACTAAATGCAAATTATGTGATCAGGCATATGGTCACTGTCGTGAACACTATGTGCTTAATTGTGCACTTATTGAGGAATATAGAGATAGACAATATAATAACCTATGTGACATGTCAAGATATCTTATTCATGAAATAAGATACCTGCTTGTAACAGATAATTGAAATGTAGATATGAACCCAAATGTACAATTGTTAACCCCTTTGGGGCCTAGTGCCTAGGCCTTTTGTGTATCCATATGCTCTTGCGCTACCGTCCACAGGATGGATATGGGGTGCACAATAAACTAGCCACTTCGGTGGCAAAATCTAAAAATCTGTAAATAAAGCATTGCCACGTGTGTGTGTGTGTGTGTGTGTGTGTGCGTGTGTGTGTATGTATATATGTATGTGTATGTGTGTGTGTGTATGTGTGTATGTGTATATGTAAGTGTGTATATATATGTGTGTGTGTGTGACCCAACAATAAAATTTGCACCAAGAACTCATTACAGTTGTGACCGGGTGTAGACTAGTGAATTGTTCATTGCGTTATAATTTGTTCATTATTCTAACCATGTATAAACGTAAGTAAGTAAATTTACTTACATGTTTCATTACCTTTGTAACTTGTGAGTTCATTACCTTTGTAGCTTGTTAGTTCATTACCTTTGTAACTTGCTCAGCTATCAAAACTTTGGGGTCCAGTCCCTGGACCCATTATGTACCTCTGTAATCTTTTGACTACCGCCCACAGGATGGGTATGGGGTGCATAATAAAGATATCAAACTAACTCTCCCCCTAGTACTATGACTGCTTTGGTTCCCAGCCTTGACAAAATTGGCAGCAAAATATTCTGGACACTGTTTGTGAGCAATTTTATAAACTTTATTTAATTTAAGTTGTTTTACTCTGTCTTCAATATTCAGCATATCCAATTGTTGTAATTCATCCTGGCCTACCTGCTCTCTTGGACCCAGGTCCAGGATGAATCTTACCATTTTGTTCTGGGTGATTTGCAGCTTATCTTTCAGTTTTTTTGTCAAGGCAAAGTACCATGAAGAGCAAGCGTAGTCCATATGACATTGTATAAGGGCTAGACATAGGGTCCTGCGAGCCTCAGTAAGTAGACACTGTGCTTGTCTGTAGAGGAACTTCAGTCTGGCATTCGCTTTCTTTACTACACTGTTCCCTATCAATTCTCCTGACATGCATGGGTCAAAGGGGATTCCCAGATATTTTACTGAGGAAACTGAAGTGATAGATTCCCCATTACACCGGACATTAAAATTATTTACCCTGCTCAGTTTATATTTCGTGCCAAAGAGTATGGCTTCTGTTTTCCCTAGATGTAACGATAGTTTGTTGTCTACTAACCATTTGCTGCAGGACTCCAGTTCCAGTGTTAATACATTAGCTATATCTTGTGGGTCTTTACCTGACACTAACAGAGCACTGTCATCCGCATACAGTAGGAGTTTGCACTTGACACTGATGGGCATATCATTTACATAACACAGGAATAATAAAGGACCCAGAATACTACCTTGGGGAACTCCACATGCTATCGGCAGTGGTTCTGCTTCCGTTTTGTTGATTTTGACAATTTGTTTCCTGTTGCTAAGATAGGACTTAAACCAGTCTGTGGAACCTATGCTGATAGCTTGAAGTTTCTTACATAATATATTGTGGTTGACAGTATCGAAGGGCTTTTGAAGTCTAAAGTTACCATTCCTATGAGGTTCCCTATAGACATTTCAGTTCTCATGTAATCCATCAGATTAGTTAGGGAGGTGTCTGTTGAGTAAGATCTCCTAAAGCCTGATTGGTAACTATGAAGAATGTTGTTGTTAAGTAAAAGGACACAAATGCAACTAATGTGACATTTTATTGTGGCAACGTTTCGCTCTCCAGGAGCTTTTTCAAGCCGTTACAAACGATATATGGACACAGATGGTATATATATACCATCGTTTGTAACGGCTTGAAAAAGCTCCTGGAGAGCGAAACGTTGCCACAATAAAATGTCACATTAGTTGCATTTGTGTCCTTTTACTTAACATATTGTCGGTAATTCTACCAATATTATTACAAGAATGTTGTTGTCACTAAGATATTTAACTACTTGACAGTACACCGCCCTCTCTAGAATTTTGGATATTACACTGAGTATACTAACAGGCCTATAGTTGCTGACATCAGACCTACTATTTTCCTTGAAGATAAGAGTAACTCTGGCCTCATTGAACCCCTCTGGCACTGTATTAGTGGTGATGGACAAATTTATTATGTGAGCAATGGGGATTGCCAGTTCAGATGCACCATCTTTTAGGAACTTAGACGGGATGTTATCTGGGCCGGTGCTCTTAATTGGGTTTAACCTGCTTAGTTCTTTTTGCACGAAGTCATGAGATACACTTACTAGTTGACAACTGTTTGGAGTTACTCCTTTATTGGTATAGTATGTTTTAAATTTATCAGAGTCTGTGTTAAAGGTATTTGATGCAGCTGGTAGTTTGATGTGACAGTTGTGTAGTATGAATGAAAACAATTTGCCACTTTAGTTGTTTCGTGGCATACCTCGTTATCGACATTTAGAACTATGTTAAATCTATCTACGGGTTTATGGCTATACCAAAACTGTTTGAGTTGTTGCCAGAGCTTTCTAGGGTTATTCTTGTACTCTTCGATTTTTGAGCAATAGTGTCTTGCCTTTGCGCCTTTTATAAGCCTCTGCACTCTGTTCCTCACCCTTTAGAATTCATTTAGTGCTGCAATATGCTGTCTTTTTGCCTTAAATCTTTTTGTCAACTGGTCTCTGAATTTCATATTATCTAATATCTCAGTAGTCATCCAGGGTTCAGTTCTTCGTTTAATCCTAACCTCTTTAACTGGTGCAATATTATCAAGGATGGAAGTGAACATTGTTTTGAATTTTTCCCAGGCATCATTTACGTCCGTGCAACTTGTTATCACTGACCAGTCACAATTGTGTAGCATATTTACCAGTGTTTCTTTACTGTAGTTTCTAGTTGACCTAACTTTTATTGTCTTGTGTAGGCCTATCCGTTCCCTAGTAATTTTCCTGGTACAGTAAATGATGAAATGATCACTAAGACTTGTGGTAATGACCCCTGACTGACTAATGTTCTCAGGGCGGTTACAAAGTATGTGGTCAATTAGGGTGGCTGAGAACTGTGTGATCCGGGTTGGTGTATTAATTAGTTGCGTGTAACTATTTAAATCCAGAATTTGCTTATATCTTTTACATAGCCCGTTATTTTGCTGTTGAAAACAGATATTGAAGTCTCCTAGTATTACTGTCTCATCCTTGTTATCAAGTCCTGACAAGACTCTCGGAAAGTCCTCTAAGAACTGGTCATGGGTGGGAGGGCGATAACTAGTTCCTACTAAGATGGGTTTGGTCTTAGGAAGCAGCACTTCAAACCATAGAATCTCCAGTTTATTGTCATTTAAATCAGGTCTTGGATTATAGGCTAAGTCGTTCCTTATGTAGGCACATACCCCACCACCTTTTCTATTCCTATCTAAGCGTTTTATAATGTAACCTTCTATTTTGACCTCGTCGTCAGTCACCGTATCATCCAACCAGGATTCCGAGATGGATATAACTGCCGCTCTAGTTCTGTTAGCTAGAATCCTAATCTCTGTCAATTTTGGAAGAAGTGATCTTGCGTTGACATGAATAAAGTGAAGGCCTGTTTTCCTAAGACAATCATAATCATCAATATATGGCAAGGGTCATTAGCATTAAAATAGGTAAATTAATGTCATCGTTGTTAAAGGGTACTGTGCCAAATGCATTTGATACAAACAAAATGAAATCTGGTCCATTAACATAATTGAACACACATCTATTATGCACTCAACCCTTACAAATTTACATCCGGTAAGTTTACTGTTCTTCTTTGTACCTTAGTACAGTGTATACAATGTCTGGTGGTCATTATAGCAACTGACATATACACTTAGTCTGTTTATTTGCTTTATGATTACTTTATTATATTATTTATTAATCAAAACAGTGATAATACAAAAGAAACATGACGGTACAACACCAAAGTACCTCATAATTCAAAACAATATAATTATCTTAAGACTAATTATAAAAATAACCTAAGGTTGTCATCAAACTTAACAGAAAAGAAACCTCCTAAATATGTAAGTGCCATGATGCGGACACTTACCCTACAGAAATATGAATACATTGGACAATATGTACAGAAACATTGACACAGCTACCTACATAATAAATCAAAAAATACAATACTTGTGGCATAGTTACATCAACCTTACAAATATAACATCGTTCATGATTTGTATATATTTATACTATGGCGTCAAACCGTGTTAATACCACATCAAGGACATCAAAATGCTAACGATACTAATCACAATTAAGACAACATATACGGTTCACAGCTTTCACATCAACCTAAATAGAAAACTAAACCTAACAATGTAAATCCGTGATGCTTTACCCTACACCGTATACAACTACAAATTAAACATGTCTATGGCACACCTGTAACCTGTCGTCCTATGGACTGAGACACGCACATTCACGCCCATTCACGCTGAGGCCAAAATAGCACAAAACACCACTTGAGTACAAAACACCCAACCTTACCCTAAACACCTTTCTTCCTAATACTCCAACCTATAACCATTAAGCCAGTAATTACGTGCGTCCAACAAAAGTACAACATAATGATCGTTCTAAGTCGCATAAGTCCAAGACCTGTTTAGACATGTGATTGCAAAACTTGCATCATCACCACACAATACAATATATGTCCACCTGTCCTCCTACCACTGTCTGCTGGACGACACGTGTTGACGCCCTATCAGGTGACACCGGAGAAAGTACATAACCTAGCCATGTACCCGCCGTAACCCCTGTCCAGACACTCCTGACCATACCCCCTTTTTCGACCAGCCCTTTAATGAGGTACCTCCCCTCCCCCTCACTCCCCAACAGAATACCTATAGTCAAATCCCTATAACCCTGAGAGAAAGCTTTACACCATGTCCGCATATATAACCTGATTTCTACACTTAGACCTATAATACCTGCTGCAACGCTCGGATAGCTGTGCTCCGGGAGCCTCCGCATTACCCACAAAATATGTATATACTCGACCACCAAGTAAACTACCGCCCTACCAACGTCCTCTGGAAAAGCCCCCACGTCCAAATACAAAGCCCTCAGGGTCATCAAGCCCCCCACTCCCACCCTCCTTAATACCCCACTAAACCACTCCCTGACTCCCACCAACGTATCACAGAAATACAGAGAATGATACGCCGTGTCCAGGACCCCACATGATCCACACAACCCATCCCTAATAATGCCCATTCTAAACAACTGTGCACGCGTCGCTAAAATACCCAATAAAAACCTATAACCTGTTTCACGCACTCTTGGTGGTATTCTCAACTTCTTCATCCAACGCCACGTTAACCTCCAATTATACATAGGATAAATACCTGCACCCTGCACCACACCTCCCCTCCCCCTCTATCCAACACACCTACTTTAACCCTCCCAGGCTCCCTAACAACAAGGAGGAACCTCAACATAGCCTCACATCTCAACAGATCCCTACCCCGCCACCACCTACGTACCTCCTGCATGACCCCATTCACCCTCCTGCCCCATGTACCCCCACCTACCACATATTCTTGCTTAACAAAAATACTTTGAAGCCTGTTACGTAGCGGTATCAACCCCAACCCCCCAACCCCAACCCAGTAGTCACCACCTCCCTACCTAACCAATGCCTCCCATGACTCCAAATATAACGAAAAACCCTCCCAAGCAACCTCTCTACATCACACTCCCGGAGAGGATATACAGCAGCAACAAACCATATTTTGCTATATACTAAAACATTTACCACCACCGCCCGTTGCAACAGTGTTACTTCTGTAGACCTAATGCCTCCCAACCTATCTATAGCTCTGTCCACCACCGCCACCGAATTCAATTCTCTTGCCAATTCCCTATCATGACTGAATATCACCCGGCAAATTTTAATCCTATCGACGCACTTCCAACCGCCCCTACTGTCCAACGTCCCTCCCACCCATGCACCTACTTCCAACAAACTTGACTTACCCCTATTCACCCTCATACCCGTCGCTTCCCCAAAAATACCCACAATCCTATTCACATGTAATAAGCCCTCACTACTACCCACCAGGACGGTTGTATCATCGACTTATCCCACTATGCCCGACTCACAACCACTACCCACCTCCCCATCCCATACCCCTTCCATAACCAGTCTATAGAAAGGGTCCTGCATACACCCAAACAGGATTTGCGACAGAGGACAACCCTGCCGCAAACCCCTTTCATAATTCACCTGAACCCATAACTTCCCATTTACCTGGACCCTTGCCAAAGCCCGGTCATATAAAGTCCTAACCCACCCCACGATTTCTTCCCCAAACCACAACCCCAACAAAACCCCAAACAAAAATTCCCTATCTACGCTATCATATGCAGTCTCCCAATCTAAACCTAGCACCCCTCCCCCCCTCTTGTTATCCACAAACTCCCTAATCCTTCTATGCGCAGTCCTTATGCTTCGCCCTGGCACACCATGTTGCCCATCATCTAAAACCTTCAACACCCTCTTTATTCGATTCGCCAGAATTTTCGCAAAGATCTTATAATCCGAGCATAACAACGTTATAGCTCTATAGCCCTTCATCCTATCACCGTCCTTCCCCTTCGGTACCATCACTACCACCCCTGTCCTTTGCTCTTCCTCCATATATCCCCAATCCTTCATTTGATTAAAGATCTGCACTAAAACATCCTTTAACACCTCCCAATGTAACACATAAAAATCTCCCGGTAAACCATCCACCCCAGGTGCCTTTTCTAACCTTAATCCCTGCACTGCCTGCCATACTTCCGCCTCTGATATACGTCCTCCTAACCCCTTCCTATCCTCCTTCCCCAGACGTTCCTGTATCCCCTCCAAAATGATCCTTCGACTTGCCTCACTCCCAACCACTCTCCTAAACTTTTGCTGAAACCAACATCCCGCATACCCACATATGCCATCAGTTGTACTTAACACCTGCCCTTTCTGATACCCTCCCAGGTCTTCTTCAACCTTCAACGACGAGATAATCATACCCTTCCTCCTTTTCCTAAACCTCTTCAAAACAGTGCCCGAGGGCCTATCTCCCCATAAAACCTCATCCAATTGACACCTGACCCTGACCGCATGAAATGTATCATTTTGTATGTCCCTTAACCTCCCACGTAGCATACTAATTTCTGCCTGATGCCCCCCTCCTCCCCCTCCCCCTACATAACAAGACCTAAGCTGACTTTCTAAATAACGTTGCAAACCATACCTATAACCCGCCTCCTCCACTCCGGCCCTCCTATAATAATCCCTCACCGCCTCCTTCGCCTGTGAAGACCACCACCTCACCTCATCCCTCATCCCTCTGCCCCTTCCCCACACCCTCCCCCACCAGTCCGCAAAAGCATCCCTATCCCCATCCCTCTGTAACAAACGAACATTCAATTTCCAATGACCTGGATATATCTTGACAGCCCCATCCCAGCTCAACACCGCCACTACACCATGGTGATCAGAGAACCCAACATCGAGAAGACGCACGTCTCCTACACTTATACCTGACGCTACATAAACCCTATCTAGTCGTGCCGCATATCCTCTCCTAAAAAAAGTATGCTCCACCAAAGCATCCCTTCCCACAACCACATCCTTGACTCCCACCGCCCCCAACACATCCCTCAAAACTGCAAGTTCACATCCCGAGCCCCGAGGCTCTACGTCACGCTTCCGAATAATACAGTTCCAATCACCAGCTATTATTACCACCTCAGGTAAGCCCCTTAAAGCATAAACTAAAAATCACGCACAAAGCTTCCTTCACCTCCGTACATTGGTAGCAGGCATATAAACCCCAATAAAACTAACAGGTATGTCTCCCCATACCCCATCAACCCTCACAATCCTCTCATCCCCTACCTCCTCCCAAGACCTCATACTAAAAGGGCTGGTCTCCCTAATTCCCACCATCACCCCACCCTTGAGATTCACTGTACTCCCCGTGTATAAATTATAACCCTTTAGCAACAATTCCCTACCACACTTAAAATTGTGTTCCTGTAAGAAGCATACGTCACTCCCCTCTCTCCTTAAAGTTGCTTCCACCCATAACCGTTTAATCTCAGCCCGAAGGCCATTAAGGTTCATACAGAGACACTTGAAGGTTTCATTGGAGGCTTCCCACGATGCTTCACCAATCTAGACCCACCTAGCTTCATCACTAGTCCTCCCCACCATTACCCCCTCCCTCTCTGCCCGTGACTTTACCCTTAACCCCGCCTTTCCCGCCCTTAGCCACATCCGCCCATAATTTCTTGCTGGTTCTCTGAGCTGGCGTCAACACGTCATCCTCCACTGATCCACTGGATCTCTTGCGGGATCCCTCCGCTACCTCCATGACCTCACCTGCTGCCTCACCACTCACATCCGACACGCCCCTATGTACCTCAGCCTCAACCACACACACCTGCACCTGATCATCCATACCATCACCCGCCTCCATACTTACACGCCCATTCAGCACTTCACCTGGCCTTGCCACCATCTCCGGTAAGGTACCCTCCACATAGTCGTCTGCCACCGGCGCCGGGCTATCTAGCATCTTCTGCAAATCTTCCAAGAGAGGTCCAGATAAACCAACCAACACGTCATCCTCCCTCTGCACCTCACGATCCAGGGAGCCACGATCCTCATCCGGCTGCGTCACCGGTGGCAGTGATACAACCACCTCCGCCTCTTCCTCCACGACGTCACTCCACTTGCCAGTACTAATCAGCTCACCCGTCGCTGCTGGCTCCTGTTGATGTACAGCCTCATCCTGCAATGTCGTCTCCCCTTGTTCCTGCATCGTTGCACCATGTTGTCGCTGGGTTGGTATCCCCCGTCGATCACACGCCAGTGCCATATGCCCGGTTGCCCACATAGCCTACACGTTCGCACCTGCCCCACGTACGTAACATAGACTTGTGTATGGAATTCCGGCAGGAGAACATACGAAGGTATTGGTCTCCTCAATGTCATCTTGAGACTGACCGACCCTTCCAGCATACCAGCATAGGCCCCCTGGGTCCACCTCCCGATGTTAGCGGCATGTATCACTCCATATGCCTGAAAGACCCTCTTCACATCAACAGCATCGGCCTCAAATGGCAAATTACGTACTCTGATACAAACATACGTAGCCGACACGTCCCGTAACCTCACCTCCAAGCCTTCACTAACGACCATTCGCTTGTCCTGGTAAGCGTCAACCACTCGTTCATATGCTCCACTGGTCACAAATTTCACAAATACCCTAGAGGCTCCATTTAGGGCCACCCATATAAATCTTCCGTGGGTATTCCATAAGCGTCCCGAATTATGGCAGGCAATAATACTTCTGCATTGGATGGGTAGATAGCTCCCACCAGCACTTCAATACACACAGTGTTTATCCGCCTCCGGTACGTCGCCGCCATATTGAAACTAAAGGTTGTGGCCACTGTCTACCAGAGACCCTTGCCAGCACACCTGCTCATGACCAAGGTCGGGCAGCGAATGTGTTTATCATTACTAGCAACTAGACCGTCATTATCACCATGACTTATCTGTCTGTTTTGTACCTGTACCATAGATTGAGGTCCTGGATTAGTATGAATATCACCACTTAATAGAGCCACTATAAAAGCTGTGCGCCATTGTTTTGTTTTGGAGATGTGGGGTTGCCAAACCTTGCGGCGACAGTGGCACTTACGTTTCTGGTATGATGACCACTGTTGGGCTTTCACTTTCCAGGGAGCTATCACCTCATTCACCTTTTCCAGACCCCATGACTGATTTCCTTCTTTCGAGAAATGCACAATAATGATAAATATCATCATGGCAGCGTGAACCCCTCTGATGCCAGCCATAGTTACTCTTCACTCTTTATCATTTTACAATAAAAATTTGCTTTCTTTTCTTTACTTTTTATTAAAAAGAAACCACTGATCCTATCAGACACCTAGCAATGCCTAGTATCTACTCTAGAAATCACCACTGGTTACTCGTAAATTTTCTGTTATCACATACCCGGATTACCCCTCACTTGTCCCCTTACTTCGTAAACTCCCATCACTCCTCACTTCATAGACCGGCTTCCCCTATCACACTTCTAACTCATTTCCATCCTGGCAGTGTAAAAAGAAGTTTTTCAAAGGCGATGTCCGCACACAGCCCCATCAATCCCATATAGCGGGGCTAGTCGTTGTTGCTATTCCTCGTAGAATTGATGTGTCAGCCATTTTTAAAAGCAGTGAGGGAAAAAAAACCGGCCACTGCCCATGACAGATTCCTTGGAGTTTTGTCGTTAGATTTGGCGTTTTCTCCTATGTTTCCCTCCTAATGTACACTGGTCATTAATATGGAAGTCAGCTATTAAAAATATCTTTGGTTGGTTAACTATTCACTTCACTTCTGTAACTATTCACTTCACTTCTGTAAATAGAATGGGTTTGAGGAGTTGGGATGCATTTGGTAGGTCGTTTATGTAAATGAGAAAAAGGAGTGGGCCAAGGACACTTCCCTGTGGGACACCAACTGTAACTGTTTGTGAGGAAGAGTTAGCTCCATTTGTGTACACATACTAGCTTCTGTTGCTGAGGTATGACTTTAGGTAGTTGAGGGAGTGCCCTCTTATACCATAGTGTGATAATTTTGTGTGTAATAAGTCATGGTCAACTGTATCAAAAGTTTATCGTGGTGCGGTTCATATGGGTACCAGTAGTGGGGTTCATACGGGTACCAGTGGTGGGGTTCATACAGATACCAGTGGTGGGGTTCATACGGGTACCAGTGGTAAGGTTCATACGGGTACCAGTGGTGGAGTTCATATGGGTACCAGTGGTGGGGTTCATACGGGTACAAGGGGTGGGGTTCATACTGATACCAAGGGCAGGGTTCATATGGGTACCAGTGGTGGGGTTCATACTGGTACCAGTGGTAGGGTTCATACTGGTACCAGTGGTGGGGTTCATTCAGGTACCAGTGGTGGGGTTCATACGGGTACCAGTGGTGGGGTTCATACTGGTACCTAGGGCAAGGTTCATATGGGTACCAGTAGTGGGGTTCATACGGGTACCAGTGGTGGAGTTCATACAGGTACCAGTGGTGGAGTTCATATGGGTACCAGTGGTGGGGTTCATACGGGTACCAGTGGTGGGGTTCATACGGGTACCAGTGGTGGGGTTCATACGGGTACCAGTAGTAGGGTTCATACGGGTACCAGTAGTGGGTTTCATACGGGTACCAGTAGTGGGGTTCATACGGGTATCAGTAGTGGGGTTCATACGAATACGAGTAGTGGGATTCATACGGGTACCAGTAGTGGGGTTCATGCGGGTTCCAGTAGTGGGGTTCATACGGGTACCAGTGGTGGGGTTCATACGGGTACCAGTGGTGGGGTTCATACGGGTACCAGTGGTGGGGTTCATACGGGTACAAGTAGTTGGGTTCATACAGGTACCAGTAGTGGGGTTCATACGGGTACCAGTAGTGGGGTTCATACGGCTTCAAGACCGTCACAAATCTTCAACCCAACATTAATAACTTCAACAACAACAAGAAGAAAGATTAATTTCTTGTCAGTTTTGGAAGGTAAGTGTTGTTGTTGTTGTTGTTGTTGCAGTAGTTGAGAATGTGATATAATGTTTGTCAGGTTGTTGTTAAAGTGATAGTCAGTCAGTATTAACAAGTCATTAATATAAGTCAGGTTACAAGGGAAGTTTAACAAACACTTGAGGAACCAAAGTGCTGCCTTGACGCCGCTATCTTCAATATTTTATTTTATAAACATTATACCTGAATATTTAAGTACGACATAATATACGTAACATTTAGAACAACTTTGACCAAGATTACTTAATAATAAGAATATTACATCAATCGGCCAGTGGCTCTCCTTGCATTACAGTTTTATAATTGTAACTACCAATAACACTTGTAACATGCATCGAAATAAAAATATTATTATTATTATTATTATTATTATTATTATTATTATTATTATTTCTGATAATATTACAAAGTGGGGTTTACATATTATGTTATTAATACATTTTATGAATTATTTATTACAAGAAGGCCAATATGCCTAGGGAGTCTTATAATAGATATTACTCTATAGTGACACAATGATTATACTAGTATTAAGGTTAGGTAATTGTAACTACAAGATACCAGGATGACACAACTTGAAAACAAAATCCTCAGCCTTGAACAAAAGTTAACAACTGGAATGACTGATTTTGGCAAAACCCTCCAAACTGTCATTAATAGCCACACTGAACAGATAACATCTATAAACACAAAGGTTGAGGAAGCAGTAAAGGAGTGGAAGAACAACATGGATAACCAGTTTAATGACTAACTTGCACTACAAGAGGACAAAACCGAGCAAGATAAGTTATCAGACGCAGTAATAGTGAACAGTCCATTCTTTCCCAGTGATATGACCCAAGCAAACAGTAAAGACATTACTTTACAGATCATCAAAGATCAAATAAACGTAAATGTACCAGTGACAGATATAAAAGAAGCACGATTACTAGGTTCCCATGGTAGAAAAAGTGTTATTCAAATTCAAATTCAAATTCTTTATTTCATGTAATACAAGGTGGGGGGTACTTATAGTTATACATTAAAGTTGATATTACAAGATGGCCAATAATATGCCTAGGTATGCCTAGGCTTTTCAGGCAGTCTTATGATAGGTCTTACTCAATAGCTATACAATGGATATACAGATTGTAAGGTTAGGTTTACAAAATTTAGGTACTGGAATTTAAACATTGAGAATTTAACAATTAGTATAAAAAGTTAGCAATTAGTTTATATATTAATGATAAAGGTGATATATTGGCATAATATAGTTTCTATATTGGAGTATCTTAGGCAAATTTATGACTAGCTTAAGTATTATGGAGCAATAGTTGTATTAGAATTTTGGTTAGAACTGTGCAAATTAAGGGGAATCACAGATATCAATAAGTGTATTTTGCTGTGGTTAGTAATGTGCAAATTAAGGAGAATCACAGATATCAATAAGTGTATTTTGCTGTGGATATGTGCAAGATAAAGTAGTTTTCGTATAGTTAACTACCGGTTGGGTGCGTAAGTGAGATAAGATGTTTTTTAACGGTGCTTTTGAAAATGGAGGTTGTGTCTGCAGTTCTAGAGTTTTCAGGCAGGGAGTTCCAGATTTTAGGCCTTTTTATGCGCATTGAATTTTTGTATAGATTTAGTCGGACACTGGGAATGTCAAAGAGATGTTTATGTCTGGTATTATGTCTATGGGTCCTGTCACAACTGTCAAGAAAGTGTTTTAGCTCAGGGTTAAAGTTGGAATTAATGGTTCTATAAATGTAGATAGCAGAGTAGTAAGTATATGGATGTTCTGGACAGTGAGTAGGTTTAGGTCTTTGAAGAGTGGGGGGGTGTGCTGCCTAGCGTTGGATTGTGTGATAATTCTTACTGCGGCTTTTTGTTGGGTTATTATTGGCTTTAGGTGGGTAATTGCTGTTGATCCCCATGCACAAATGGCATATGTGAGGTAGGGATAGATGAGTGAGTAGTATAGTGTGAGTAGGGCTGATTGTGGTACATAATACCGTATCTTAGAGAGGATCCCCACAGTTTTGGACACTTTTTTTGCTATGTGTTGGATATGGGTGCTGAATTTCAGGCTGCTGTCAAGGTGAAGGCCCAGGAACTTGCCCTCGTTATGTCTAGCAATAGGTGTAGAGTTGATCTTAATGTTTAATTGTGGATCATCTGTTCTGTTGCCAAACATAATATAGAAGGTCTCATCAGTGTTGAGTGTAAGTTTATTGGCAGTCATCCATGTTGATATTTTTATTAATTGTCGTTAACAATGGTATTAGCGTGGCAAGGTTTGTGTGGGAGATGACATAAGTTGTATCGTCAGCAAAGAGTATTGGTTTCAAGTGTTGTGATACATTGGGAAGATCATTGATGTATAAGAGGAAGAGCAGGGGACCAAGGACACTTCCTGCGGTACGCCGGTGTCTAGTGGTAGTGTCGTGGAGGATGTGTCTTTAATAGTGACATACTGGTACATATTAGTGAGGTAGGATTTGAGGTATGCTAGTGCATGACCTCTTATTCCATAGTGGTCAAGTTTGTGGAGTAAGATGCCGTGGTTTACTGTGTCAAAAGCTTTCCTTAAGTCAATAAAATGTCCTAGTGGATATTCCTTATTTTCAAGTGCTGTGTAAAGCAGGTCTATCATTTTTACTATTGCATCGTTAGTGCTTTTATTTTTCCTGAAGCCAAATTGGCAGGGGTTGAGTATGCTTTGTGTAGTTATAAACGAGTATAATCTCTTGTGCACAAGTTTCTCGAATATTTTGGATAGCAATGGTAGATTTGATATAGGCCTATAGTTATTTACGTCTGTAGAGTCACCACCTTTGTGTATTGGTGTAACCCTTGCTGTTTTGAGTAGTGTTGGGAAGGTGCTAGATTCTAATGATTTGTTAAAAAGTAAAGAAATAGGATATGAAAGGACATGAGCAGCTCGTTTGTATATTAAGGATGGAACTTGAGACAGATGTCCTGATTTATTTTTAAGTGACTTGATTATCATGGAGACTTCAGTGGGTTCAGTAGGTGCAAGATATAAGGAGGATGGGAAATTCCCATCTAGGTAATCACTTGCTCGGGCATTGGTATCTGGAATTTTACTGGCAAGATTTGATCCTATAGTTGAGAAGAAGTCATTTATCTTGTTTACTGTATCAATAGGCTGTAGTGGTGTTTCGTTTGGTTTAGTTAGGACAATATCCCTATTTTTTTTAAGTTTGTGGGTGCCCATAATCTGTGAGAGTGTTTTCCAGGTCTTTTTTATATCTCCTCTTGTTTCAGTGAATCTGCTGGAGTAGTACAATTGTTTGGCTTTTTTATTAGTTTGGTGAGAACTGACGAATAGTGTTTAACAAACTCCTTATGTATGAATCCCGCCTATATTGCTTCTCATATTGATGTTTCTTGTTAATGGATTTTAGTAAGTTGTTAGTTAGCCATGGGCAGCCTAACCGTTTATTCGTAATCTGTTTAATTTTTATAGGACAATGTTTGTTGTATAGTCTATGTAATTTACTAATGTTTGTTAAGAGGAAGGTGGGGTAGTGGTCTGTGGTGCTGTCTGTTATTATCCCCGATTTAAGGGGGGCTAGGATATTGGTCCATATATGGTCGATTATGGTTGCACTCGTATCAGTAAGCCTAGTTGGTTTGGTTATTGTTGGTATGAGAAGTGTGTTGTTCATATTGTTGATGAAATCGGTTACTGGCTGGTCATCTGGTAGGCCAAGGTTGATGTTGAAGTCTCCAGCTAAGATAAGGTGGTGTTTGTTCAATTGGTTGTTTGTTATTTGCGTTTTTAGTTGATCGCTAAAATTTGGGATGTTTGTATGAGGCATCCGGTAAATGGCCCCGATGGTTATGGGAGTCTTAAGGTTTTGTGCAGTAAATTTAGCAAAAATATATTCTCCATATTCATCATTATAGCAAATGGTGTCACAGCAGGATATTTCATTAGAGTAATAGATTGCAATACCTCCCCATGCTTGATGTGGTCTGCAGTTGTGTATTGCTGTGTATCCTGGCAGCGAGTAGATATCTATTGTATCCTGCTTAAGCCAGGTTTCAGTAAGGACAATACATGTGAAGGTTGTTTTAGGGAACCAAGGAGGGCAAGGAGGTCATCATAGTGTTTGCTTAAGGATCGGACATTGTAGTTAAGAACTGTTATACTTTTAGTAGTGTTTAGGACAGTGTGGGCTTGTGATGCTGTGTAGTAGAGGCAGTTATTTTCCAGTAAATTTTGAATGGGTGTTCGATTAAATAGGTTTAGATCTGGGTCGACGTGATCATTCATCATTTAGGTTAAATAGTGATTTTGTTATATCATGTATAGTGTGGTGAATTCTAGTACTGATATCTGTAGTGGGGGATGTTTAGACAAGTATACAACTAATGCACATTGGTCAAATAGAGTATAGTAACATATAAACATAATTGAATTTGTATTGACTATGTATTAAGCTAGATGAAATAAAATTTTAAATATAAACTAATAAGATAAAATAACTAAGAATAGGGTAGCACCAATGAGTTTGGTATTGGTCGTCTACATTGGGGAAAGCTTGGAGGAGAATGAGAGCATCTCCCCTCATTTATCCCTTTATATAAAACAACTTAGCAACACGTGCAAGATCACTCCAATCCTGTACCGTTACCTTAAAAATAGACCAGAATTCATCCCAACTATCTCCTGGATGGAACAATGGCAAATTTACTTCCGGGAGTTTGGGGAAGGACATTTTGTTTTATCTGCGAGACTGGTCAACTACTTTATCTACACCCTTTAACCTATCCAGAACTTTAGCTTTGCAGGACAGAATGAGCTCTTCCAATTCACAATATTGTTCCAACAGTAGCGCCCGTTCCTCATCATCTGTGCAATCCTCCAGTAACTCACGTTCATAATTCTTAAACCACAGGTCGTATGACTCGTACCTATGTTCAAGAACATCTAGACACAATTTCAAATCACTAGCGCTCACCGTTTCTTGTTTCATTAAGTCCAAACACTTATTGTGTGATTTTGTCACATGACCCTTTCGAGCTTGTAACAATGTTTTCTTTGCTTTAATATCCATGGACTAACCAGCCTCGTTATTTTCATTAGATCCAGCCATGGTTCAATATGATTAATAAACACTGATTATACAACTTAAGTATACACTTTATTAGAGTGATTCTCCCACCTTACTCAAGCACAATCCACCACATGTGCTAACAATTGATTAGACAATTACAATCCATCACAAATTGAGTTTGTGTACCCTATACCCACTTCCTTCAGTCATTAATTATTAAGTAATTAATACAATAATTGATTAATTTACTAATACATCAGGTTCAGGAAGGCCCAAACGGGCAGATTTAGGAATCTTAGAGACTACCTGTAGGGCCTCCCATGCTTACATACAAATAATCCCAACGGGGAGATGACCGAGTACACCCTCCACCCCTAACCACCAACCAGGGCGACGCATCAACAACAAACATGGCTGCCTCCCCCACAAGCCCCCCCCTTCACTGGCTTCACCCCAGATAATCTATCATGTATGACGAATGATCCAGATACACTAAAGTTCACATCAACAAATTAATCAATGAAAATAGGACCAACGTAAAGCACTTCAACAAAAGATACCAGGATGACATAACTGAAAACAAAATCCTCAGCCTTGAACAAAAGTTAACAACAACTGGAATGACTGATTTTGGCAAAACCCTCCAAACTGTCATTGATAGCCACACTGAACAGATAACATCTATAAACACAAAGGTTGAGGAAGCAGTAAAGGGGAAGAACAAAATGGATAACCAGTTTAATGACTACCTTGCACTCAAGAGGACAAAAACCGAGCAAGATAAGTTATCAGACCAGTAATAGTGAACAGTCCCTTCTTTCCCAGTGATATGACCCAACAAACAGTAAAGACATTACTTTTCAGATCATCAAAGATCAAATAAACGTAAATGTACCAGTGACAGATATAAAAGAAGCACATTACTAGGTTCCAGGGTAGAAAAAGTGTTATGCTTAGATTCACCACACATGAGGGAAAACAGATCTAATTAGATCATCTATTAAAGCCAGGAAACAAGTATTCATTTGAGTGTCTGACCAAAAAACGTCAGAACCTCTGGTATAGAATCAGAAGACTTAAGCGAGAGAATAATGATTAAATCCACCAATGTTTCCCCGGGATGGAAAAATTCTAGGAAAAAACAAGTGTAGGTCAGTTGTATACTTTCAACGAGAAAACCTATCACGATTCCTTAGGGATGCAAATATTACAGAGACTGTCTAAACACAATGCCAATACCAAACCCTTACGTATAGTGTAGTGTATGTTTTGCCCATCTATCTCATTTAAGTATTTGTCTATCCTCTGATGAATATTTTTGACAAATAGTTTTACTTTTATTTTTAAATACATACAATTTTTACTTGTGCCCATTTTTCAACCCACATACCTATATATTTTTATCAGCTTACTTGCTTAAATTTATAAGTATACTATTAATCACCTTATTTGCTAAAATTTACTTATCTTTTAATATTTTTAATACTAATAAATTTTACTTTTGTACCTTTTATACATACGTACTCAACTTATCTCTCTTTTTAATAATTAACTTTGATTTTCATTATATTGCCTTTTAATAAATTCTATAATCACAACTAGTCAATACTGAATCTTAATATTTGTTCCATTATAATTAATACTAATCTAGTAACTTTCCAAGTTCTATTAGCTAGTTAAATAATAAATCAATTACACTGTAAAGATATATCCTAAACCTCTGTGACTTCTATTCAAAAGTCTGTTAATCCAATTAGCTAGAAAAATCAATTATCAGATATCATATCTTTAAGTTTAGCATTATTCATTGTTCTTAAGTCTTTTAGAATCACACTCATATATAAACTTTGTTTAATTCAAACCCGGTGATGTTTTAGATTCTTTTTCGTAAATTGACTCCTTAGCTCATTCTTTTCTTTTTTTTAAAATATTCAACTTAACTCCTAAAAAACCTTTTTTCATTGCCCCATTTTAGGTCTACTTGTGTTGTTCTAATTTTAAGAATTTTAGAATCACACTAAATCTTATTTTCCAAACATTGATCCAAAATCAACCCCTATTAAATGACTTACATGAACCTAACAACAACTGTCATTACTACACAGCAAACAGGCTAAAACACTACTCAAATCCAACAATAACATAACTATCTTTAATTACAATGTCAGATCTTTGCAAACATTTTGATGACCTCACTATTTTTAAACTACAAGGCCATATGTCCATCATTGTCTCACTGAAACATGGAAAACCTCATACTCAGATATCTATGCCATTCCTGGTTAAAGCCATAAAAATTGTCGGGCCCGACCAACAAGAGGGGGCCAGCTATGTTCTACTCAGACCAGCTTGAATGTATTAACAATACTTGCACAAAAAGATGAACATGGGAATATATAAATAAATTTAAATCCCTATATCTACAAAAACCTCTCAGTTATAAACATCTATAGATTACCACATAAACATTCAGCAATTTAGTGAAAATTGGAAGTATATTTCTGATGAAAATGAACAAAGACCCCCAAAACCCCCGGGACTTAAATAAAACCTCCTACAAGATCAGGACCCACTCTGAACACAAAACTAGAGCAACTTTGCTCTCCCGACAATAACAAAACCACAGAATCCTGAGACCCGTCCTCTCATTAGACCAAACAAAACACCTTTTCCCCCTTAAAAACAGGCATAATCAAGACAATACAACTGCCCTACCCGACCTTCCATAACAAACTGGGAAAAATTTCCACAGAGACTACTAAAGTTTCCTTCGACTACATAATGAGACAGCTATAATTATATTTTATTTTTTTTTAAACTGGGATTCCCAAAGGCAGGGTGTCCCCAAAAAGAAAAACTTTATCATCATTCACCCATCACTGTCTTGCCGAAGGGTGTTTTTTAATAAGTTAAAAACTGCAACATTAAAACCCCTCCCGATGCCCCTACCCTTATCTCCAGAAATCAAATCCCCCTGCCCTTTTTCCCGAATCCCCTTTTAAGTTTTTTGCCAACTCCCCGCCCTCAAGTATTAAAAAATATTCCATTCACTCTATCAAATACACTACACTCTTCTAAAATCCAAGCCCCTTTTTCACAAAAATTCCCCCTCCCTCCAACCTTTTCCCAAAAACCACCCCCCCTTCCCCCCCTACGATTTATACATCAAAAATCACCTGTCTCGTTCCATTTTTTACATGTCCCCACCTCAACAACCCCTCCCCCTTTTTGGGCAATCGTTTTGGAACCGCCCTCCCCCTAATTTCCCAAACTAATTTCTGCATTATATTCACCCACATTTACCCCAGACAACATCTCCACTGCCTCCCCCTCCTGTTTCCCTTCTCCCCATTTCCAATAAAGGGGTTGATAACTATACTCTCCATTCCCCTCTTTCTTATGGACAAAAGGGTTTTTTGTCTACAGACCAAATCCCCTCACCCTTTTTCCCCTCATCAATTTAATTCACCTCATCCCTTTTGAATCCCCAATGTCCACTCCCAAATATCTGAATACATTCCCTCTATATCTCTCCCCAATCTGAATCCCAACTTTGTCACCTATTCTTTTTTTCCTCATCCCCTTTCTCTTTTCCCATTTCCCTTTTAATTTTCTTTTTTTACACCCTACCAAAATTATCCCCCAACCTCTGCCCTTTTCCAGAAACTCCCAAAGAATTTTTTAGCAAAAACCTGTGCCCCCCCATTGTTTTCTTCTTTTCTTTTTCCCAAAACCCCCCCAAAACCCTCTTCCTTCTCTTTCCCCCCCAAAATATATTGAAAAACGGGGCATCCCCTCCTTGTCTAAGGCCCACTTTTACTGGGAAATAGTCCCCTTCCCTCCTACACACTCTAACCTGAACCTCACTATCCTCATAAAAAATCCACCTTTCCCCGTAACCCTCCCATTCCATAAACCCGCAACATCCCACATTGCCCCCTCTATCTACCCCATCATACCCTTTTTTCCCAAAACCATAAATAAAAAAAATCTTTTTTTTATCCAAATACACCCCATATGTTTCATTAAAAACTTGGTCTACCACCCCCCTTTTCCCAAATCCCCTTTTTCTCTGCTATTGCTTTCTGTTTTACTCTTAATTCTTTTAATAATAACTCTTCCTTTTCCAGGTACACTCAACAGACTTATTCCCCCCTAATTTTTATCTCTTTTGTCCCCCTTTTCCTTTATACAAAGGAACAATACCCTTTTTCTGCCAATCCCCAGGACCTTACCCCTTCCATACATTTATTAAAAATAACCCCAAACCCCTAAATTATATCCCCCCCTGCTTTTAACATTTTTATCTTTATCCCATCAATAGCTGCCTTTTTTTCATTCTCCCCCGCCTGAACTTCCCCTAACCCCCTGGCTCTTCCACACTCCCAAGATGTTATTCCTCCTTGCCCTACACGAAATACAGCTTCCTTGTCTTCTCAACATTTTAAAAATCTCAAAAAATTCTCTCCTCCCCGATACCTCTAACTCTCCATTTAATAACTTCCCTCCATTTTTTTTCTCTTTTTCTTCCTCAACATTTAAACTCATTCCAAAACTTAATCAAATGCTTTATACTATGACAAAACTGACTGGCAAAAAGAAATAGAAACTTCCCAATCTACATGTATTAATAGTTTTTTTAAAAGACCCCAAACCTTCAAATAACCCCCTAAAAAAAATAAACAAATCACAACAAAAGATTAAATAGTCCCCAACCCCCTCAAACCATTTTAAAACACCTTTTGAAAAACAGTACAAAATGGGACAAATATCAAGAGAACAAACAAAACGCTACCATCAAATAACGAGTCTGAAAAGGTAAAAAAAACTGTACAGGAACAGATTACATAACTTAAAAAGGGGATATAAAAAGACTTGGAAAAACCCCATCTGAAATTCTAGGAACAAAAAGATATCCCAAACAGAAAATCAAACAACAAACCAGATGAACCCTATCCCACCTATTGAAAAAAAACAAACTCAAGATTTTTTTCCCGGTAAAAGCCAGCAAAATCCCAAGTTCCCAAAATCACCTAACGACTATCTCACTGGCACCTATCGAAAAATATTCCCAAAAAAATGAAGTTTCACTTATAATCAAACATTAAAAAAAAAAGAGGGACCTAAATAACCCCCCATATAAAAAAACCCCTTCAAATATTAAAAATTTTTTAAAAAACATTTAAACCTCTACCTTTAAAACTCAAAATGGAGGGGCCCCCCAAAACAAAGGGGGGGATCAAGAGACCGAATAACTACAGGCCGATATCAAACCCCCCCCCCATGTTGATCAGGGCTTCATCTTTAGTTTTTTGGCCCTCGTAACATGTCGACCGGCTCTATTCTAATTGTTTTTTAGAAAATCCCCCTTTTATTTATAATGGGATTATTAGTTGTCCCTTTGTAAAAATCATGCCCTTTTAAAACCATAAATACTTGATATGTTAAAAATTTTCTTTTGTAAAAAAAGATAAATATAAAAAAGTAAAATGAAAAGTCCAATAACGAAAAGGTATAAGATATCAGTCGAGACTAAAATATTCCTTGGGTGGGAATTTGTATTAAGGGAGGCCCGGGTAACTCATGGGGAAATATATGATCATCAAAAACGAATCTACTCCCAACCAGGAGAGGGTGGGAACCTACCCCAACGTCAAATTTTGGGTAAAACACAAGTAGGTCACGTGACTGAGGCGGGGGAGACCCCCAGTACCAAACAGGAAACCCCAGATATAGGGGTTTCCCCCACTACATAACATAAAATTTTAAACATTGAAAAACATAAAATTACAATGTACCATCCACCAAAAAAATAAATCAAATAATAGTAAAAATGACATTTTCGTTTTAGCAATAACGATATCTCCCAAAATACCATTATAAAAAATACACAATATTATTGGTCAAGGGGGGAAACCTAAAACTCCAAAATCTTTTAAAAAATTTAAATTTATAGACAAAATTTTTCCTACCTCACCTAAAAATCTCAAAACCCCTGTAATTTGGTTCAGGCCTAATAAAAAAACAAATGATCCTTTAAAATGTTAGAAAAATTTACACCCCCTTAAAAAAAAAAGAAACCATGGGAAACTTCATTGATTTACAAAGCTTTTGATACAGTTGACCATGATCTGTTTCACTTAAAATTATCCCCTATGGTATAAGGGCACTCCCCAAACTACAAAAAACATACCTTAAAAAAGAAACCAAATTTTGTACACAAATGGAGCTGCTCCCCCCGCAAACTATTACCGAGGTTCCCCCAGGGGAAATGTTCGGCCCCCTCTCTTTCTCATTTACATTAACACCTACCCAAAAGCATCTCAACTCTCAAACCCATACTTTTGAGATGAAAAATTTCGTTATCTCTCACCCAAGCCCAGAAAACTAGCCAACACTGCCAAAAAGAACAGTATCTACCTGTATGCTGACCAACAAAACCCCTCAATATTGATAAAACCTATTTTTCCCGTATGGGAACAGAGCTACAAACCCCAAATTAACATAATGATAAACGGGGCCCCTATCGCAAAAAATCACAGAGGGAAAATTTTTGGGAAACCATCTTGACAGTGGCCTCAAATTTCAGAAAATAACAACAAATTCCCAAAAAAGTCTCAAAGACCGGAATACTATCCAAGATACGGTACTATTTCCACAACCAGCCCCTTACCCTATATCACTCATCATTTCCCCTATCACCTATGGAATTGCGCATGGGGCTCTACATCAATAACTCATTCAGACCACTAATAACACAAAAAAAGGCAGCAGTTAGAATGATAAAAAATTCTCACCCGGAAACAAAAAGCAATAAAAGAACTACAGACCAATTGCGCTAACGTCATATCATAAAAATCTTTGAAAGGGTTCAAAAACAAGATCGCCACCCATCTTGATACCCATAATTGCACAACCCCGGACAGCATGGGTTTGAGCAGGCGCCCTGTTTTTCCCAACTACTGGACCACAGACAAGGGCCCGGATGCCTGAAGATAAACAGAAAGTGTTATATACACAGATTTCAAAACCTTTTACAAGGGGACCATTTTTAATAGCAACAAAAAGCGTGAAAAAAATAAAAGGGAAAAATTGGGGATGGATCTATAATTTCAACACGTAGAACACAAGAGTATGTCAAAAGAGTAAAATCTGAGGCAGCTCTTTAAAGCTCTTTTTCCGGAAAAATTTTGTCCCATCCCCATTCCTCATCCTCATATCAGACATTGACAGGGTTAAGCCACAGTGCTTGCTTCCTTTGCAGATGACACCCAATCAGACAGTGTCCCCCGCTGAAACACTGCAAGACTCCCAAACAACATAAACCAAATCTTTAAATTGGGGGAAAACAATATGAAGTTCAATGATGAGAAATTTCAATTATCAGATAAAAACTGAAAAAATTAAAAATCTCATCAGACAAAACAAATTTCCCAACCCACACAATAGGGGAAAAACTAATGTCAAAGACCGGGGAGTGATCATGTCAGGGATCTATTAAAGGGCCCATAAAATGTAGAAATTGCATCTGCTCAAAAAATGAAGGAGGGATAATGAGAACCCTTAAAAACCGGGGATCCCAACCCATTTTGACATTTTAAAATCTTGTTCATCTAGGCGGGAAATTGCTGAACCGAATTTTTCAAGGGGGTGAAATTGCTGCCCTTTAAAAGGGAGAAACCTTCCCCGACGCATAAGTGCGAAAAACCCCCCAACTACTGGGAACGCAGTTCCAAAACCCTGTACTTGTAGAACGCAGGGGGGAGAGATACATTATTATATAAAATGGAAAATTCTCGAGGGTTATACCAAAAATTTCACAAAAATCAAATACGAAAGCAAAAAACTGGCAGGCGATGAACATTCCCCCCTGAAGGCAGGGGTGCCACTGCACGTTGAGGGCAACACAATAAGTGTGAGGGCCCAATTGTTCAACTGCCTCCCAGCATACATCAGGGGATTACCAACAAACCCCCGGCTGTCTTCAAGCAGGCACTGGACAGGACCCCAAGTCGGGGCCTGATCAGCCGGGCGGGTTCGTACCCAAATGCGTGGGGCCCGCAGTAAAGCCTGGTTGATCAGGCTCTGGTCCAACAAGAGGCCTGGTCACAGACCGGGCCGGGGGGGGGAATTTCCAGGTCTCTCCCGGTACTCACCATAAAAAATCCATACTTTTTAAGTCCTATTTCATAAAAACATCAGCAAATATTAACCCACCCTCAAACTTCTCCTTACTAATTTTTAAAAGGGCACATGACCATAAATAGACACAGATCACTCCCCGATGTTCCCCGTGTCCATCTAACAGTATGTAAAAACTCAATGCATATAAAAGGCACGAAAATTTGGAATTAATTACCTGTCATTGCCAAAGAAACCCTACCTGTACCCCAATTCAAAACGATGCTAAAAAATCACCTTCTCACCCAAAGCTAATTGCTCAATATCAAACATTCCCAGCAAAGTAGAATAATCACTTAACGTAAAAACCTGACTAATCAATTGAATGTAAAACCTGTTATGAATATTACATACTTAGCTAATTATTTCCACAACACTTACTGGTGTAGAAATATACCTAGTTGGATGAATCTTATTGAAGCTAGCTGGCCCAGTGGCTTACGCGACGGTCTGGAGTTTTGAGACTCTGTGACCGCGGGTTCGAACCCCACCCGTGGTATGGTTTGTTTGCAATCGTGTCATTACGATTTCGTGAGTCATGTTGACGGCTTTGAAGGGGACTTGAGCTAGAGTTCGTCACGGCCATGCTAGCGGGAGATTCGTCTGTAAAAACTTGCATTTGTGGACACAGTGGTGCCTATGCTAACCTTCCTATGGTGTAGAAATATACCTAGTTGGATGAATCTTATTGAAGCTAGCTGGCCCAGTGGCTTACGCGACGGTCTGGAGTTTTGAGACTCTGTGACCGCGGTTCGAACCCCACCCGTGGTATGGTTTGTTTGCAATCGTGTCATTACGATTTCGTGAGTCATGTTGACGGCTTTGAAGGGGACTTGAGCTAGAGTTCGTCACGGCCATGCTAGCGGGAGATTCGTCTGTAAAAACTTGCATTTGTGGACACAGTGGTGCCTATGCTAACCTTCCTATGGTGTAGAAATATACCTAGTTGGATGAATCTTATTGAAGCTAGCTGGCCCAGTGGCTTACGCGACGGTCTGGAGTTTTGAGACTCTGTGACCGCGGGTTCGAACCCCACCCGTGGTATGGTTTAATTGTTTTAAATTGTTATCTCACTCAATTAGTTGCATTGCTACAATTAATTGATATGTTCAATTTATATTCAAACTTTATAACTTAGATATGCAACTTTACTTATTTTATAAATTATCAACCATAACTTTTTATTATTTTATTATTATTATTGCTTTAATTTGTTTAATCTGATTTAATTAATTTTATAATGAAGACAAAAGTACAAAACTATGTTTAAAAAATGTCATGTCTAAACTATGTTCAAATTTCATAGCTTAAATACTCACCTATACTCATTGTAAACTATCTACAAAAAATCTTACAATTTAGTTTTAAGTTAATTTTAAGTCTGCCCAAAATGCCCTGCATATTAGCCCTTTGGGGGTCCAAGGGGTCTCTGAAACTCGTTCTCAGGGTCCACGAATTTAAAAAAAAAAAAATTATTTTTTCTTATGGAATGATAGAGAATCTTTTTCCGATCATAACGCCACAAAAATTATGAAATTTGATCGAAAACTAACGGAATTATGCTTTCGCGAAATTAGCGGTAGCCATGACACTTACGCATCGGCGATTTCGCCCACTTTGAGCCCTATTTTCGGCACATTCCAATGTTTCAGTCTACTAAAATTATAGCTATTTCGCTAGAACTCCATTTCTTCTATCGATTGAGTACAAGAAACCGCCTATTTATCAATTTCAACTACCCAAAATAGTGGTCAGAAAATGGCAATTTGGCCAATTTCACACAAATTTCAAACGATGCCAATTTCAAAATAGGGTCCATAATAAACAAGGCAGACATTCCTGGCACTAAAATAACGTCTTCTCTGTTCATTAGTCACGTCTCCAGGCCCTTCTTACATTACTTTTGCTTTCCATTTTGAATTTTTATTCTCACAAAAAAATAGAAGATTTACTGTTATGTATACAACTGCATCACTGTAAAAATGGTATAAATAATATCAGAGCACTTGTGCATGAATATTAGACTCACCAGTTGATGTGTATTGGACGCATGGTGTGATTTGTTTACTCTTGAACATCGTCAAAAATCGAACATTTTCGCTACTTTGAGCTCAATTTCAAGGTACTTGTTATTGTCAAACCAATCAAAATCATCTCTATTTCTGTAGTATATCTTCCATTCTATCAAATGAGACCAAGAAAACAAGAATACAACAATAAATACCATACGAAAATAGACTGCAAAGTCGCTGTTTTAAACCAAAAACACGGTCAGAGTTTTTCTTTCCTCATTATGCACTGTGTGGTGCAGGAATTTTTTTATACTGCGCACGCTGACCGCACAGACCCATTCTATCACATCTAGGCCTAACAGCCTGTTTCTGCTTGATTTGAGGGCGCTAGAATTTAGGCGTACTAGTACGTCAATAACCCCAGTGCGTAAGACGTACTAGTACGACCAAAACCCCGAAAGGGTTAGGGGCTTTAGGCATGTACACCTCATGCAATCTCAATAACCAAATGTAATTCTTTGTATCATGTCCAAATAAACTATTATTATTATTATTATTATTATTATAGTAAATCTATACAGAAAAAGGGGTTACTAGCCCATTGTTCCCGGCATTTTAGTTGACTTTTACAACACGCATGGCTTACGGAGGAAAGATTCTTATTCCACTTCCCCATGGATATAAAAGGAAAAGAAATAAAAACAAGAACTATTAAGATAAAATCAAAGAAAACTCAGATGAGTGTGTATACATAAATGTGTATATGTATGTGTAGTGTGACCTAAGTGTAAGTAGAAGTAGCAAGATATATCTGAAATCTTGCAAGTTTATGAGACAGAAAAAAGACACCAGCAATCCTATCATCATGTAAAACAAATACAGGCTTTCATTTTACACTTACTTGGCAGGATGGTAGTACCTCCCTGGGTGCTGTCTACCAACCTACTACGTACTATGGGTGAAATTATTGATGATAAAGCTTATTTGATTCTCAACATCAAAACCATCTCTTATTCTCACTATAATGTTCTTTTTCCAGCCAATTATTTCAGCTGATGGCCAAATTTTGCTGTCTTATAGTCCAAGCGCAACTGGATAAAACTTGCCAGAACAGTATGGTCAAGACCACTCAATTGGTCTCCTAAACACACCATTTTCAGGTTTTCTGGAGATACCTGGAGAAGTTTACAAAGTGTGTGAAGTGTGTGAAAGAGAGAATTAACTTGAGGCACCTTAAAACTGGCAACACACTTTCTATATTCATTCACATCACAGATTACAGCCATTGCTCCTGTTGCACTGTATTCAAATTTCATGAGGTGGTCAAGAACAATGCGATGAAATCTAAGACCAAGCTCTAGAAGCACACTTTCCAAATTGTGACCATCTAAAAAGTCACGTATACGCTCGGCTATTCCACTCACATAACGTACAACTCACATAACGTACTGTTAATTGTACTACGTACCTCATATTAATAATAAACAAACTTAATTACAAAGTTAAAAATGTATGTATGTATCATAAATTATACTCCCTCATATTAATAATAGAGTAAAATATTGAATATCTGTATTCTACCACTCTTCACCTGTCTAAACTTAAATAGTCTATAAGTACAGTACAGGTTAAGTCTGCCCGAAATGCCTAGGCATGATAAGTGGCTTTCTTTGTACCAATCAAATTATGAAATGTAAACATACACTGTAACCTTAGAAAAGAAATAAAATTTTATTTTATTTTTTATTTTATTGTACGTACAGTGGTACCTCGAGTTACGATATTTTTTCATTTGAGAATGCTGTTCAAGTGCCATTACCAAACGAATTTATCCCCATAAGGAATAATGTAAAATAGACTAGTCCTTTTACACCCCCAAAAATATACTTACAAAAGCATTTAAAAAAATAAACTTACATAAAAGGGCGATTTTGGGGACCATCGTAACTCGAGGTACCACTGTATTATTATTTTTTCCAACATCTGCCATCTCCCACCAAGGTAGGGTGACCTGAAAAAGAAGAAATACTCTAACCATCATTCACTCTTACTGTCTCACCAGAGGCATGCCGATATAAAAATGAAAATGAAAAAGTTTTTTCCTTGAAAAGCTTACAATGTGTGGTTTACATGTTATAAAATATTAATTACAAAGAAGGCCACTAGCATGCCTAGGCATTTCAGGCAGACTAATTCTTACTCTATATTGATATATGTTATGGAGCAGTACATTTTAACATACATTTTTAGATATGTACATGCATAATTAGATACATACAGTGGTACCTCGAGTTACGATGGTCCCCAAAATCGCCCTTTTATGTAAGTTTATTTTTTTAAATGCTTTTGTAAGTATATTTTTGGGGGTGTAAAAGGACTAGTCTATTTTACATTATTCCTTATGGGGATAAATTTGTTTGGTAATGGCACTTGAACAGCATTCTCGAACGAAAAAATATCGTAACTCGAGGTACCACTGTACATATTTAGGTGCATACACATAATTAGATTTATTATAGTGCAGTAGTACAAAACCTATAATAATATTACAAATGGTAAATTTAGTACAGTGAACCCCCGGTGTTCGATGGCGTCAGAGCTCGGCCAAATCGGTGTTCGACGGGTTTTTTTACAATATTTTTGACTCGGTATTAGGCGGCCACTCGGAGTTCGGCGAGTCGGCTATCCGTCCCGAACGCGTACGCGTGTGGCCCAGCTGGGCGCCCAGGCACTCAGTGTGTTATTGTTTACAAGCGAGCAAACACTACCCACGCACCACCCACGCATTCATACCATATATATTGTCATTATTCCAGTGTTTTTAGTTCTTGCAACTGCTAAATAAGCCACCATGGGCCCCAAGAAAGCTCCTAGTGCCAAGCCTGTGGTAAAGAATATGCAGGGAGTGAAGCATTCATGCAGGGAGTGTAGCATTCATGCAGGGAGTGTAGCAAGGATGCAGGGAGTGTAGCAGGGATGCAGGGAGTGTAGCAGGGATGCAGGGAGTGTAGCAGGGATGCAGGGAGTGTAGCAGGGATGCAGGGAGTGTAGCAGGGATGCAGGGAGTGTAGCAGGGATGCAGGGAGTGTAGCAGGGATGCAGGGAGTGTAGCAGGGATGCAGGGAGTGTAGCAGGGATGCAGGGAGTGTAGCAGGGATGCAGGGAGTGTAGCAGGGATGCAGGGAGTGTAGCAGGGATGCAGGGAGTGTAGCAGGATGCAGGGAGTGTAGAGGCATGCAGGGAGTGTAGAGCATGCAGGGAGTGTAGCATTCATGCAGGGAGTGTAGCATTCATGCAGGGAGTGTAGCATTCATGCAGGGAGTGTAGCATTCATGCAGGGAGTGTAGCATTCATGCAGGGAGTGTAGCATTCATGCAGGAGTGTAGCATTCATGCAGGGAGTGTAGCATTCATGCAGGGAGTGTAGCATTCATGCAGGGAGTGTAGCATTCATGCAGGGAGTGTAGCATTCATGCAGGGAGTGTAGCATTCATGCAGGGAGTGTAGCATTCATGCAGGGAGTGTAGCATTCATGCAGGGAGTGTAGCATTCATGCAGGGAGTGTAGCATTCAAAGAAAAAGGCCAGTAACCCCAGAAAAGAACTTGGTACCTGCAGTGTTAATGGAAGGGGATTCCCCTTCCAAACACTAGCAGGTACCACCTTCTCTCCTCCTCCCGTCCTCCACACATCAACAACTCTTCAATAAATGTAAGTGACATGTTATTGTACTATTTATTTCTTAATTTTTTTTATAAAATTGTGTTTAATTTAATGTCAAAAAGTTCTAAAAAATATTTTATTTTAATACTTTTGGATGTCTGGGACGGATTAATTTTATTTCCATTATTTCTTATGGGGAAAATAGAATCGGAGTTCGACCAAACCGGTGGTCGACGGGCCCTCTGTGACGGATTGCCGACGAGAACCGGGGGCTCACTGTAATGGGATTGGATTTTTCTTGGCATGATACACTGTTTCTATTAAAGCTCATATATTGGAACAGTATCTTAGGCAAACTTAGTACTAACTTAAGATTTAATAGGCAATAGCTATATTAATTTTATGTTTACAGTCATTTGGGTGTGTGTAATTGTAAATTAGGGGGAATTACAGATAACGAAAGTAAAACTGTATTGTTTTGGATGTGTTCATGATACAAAAAAGAGAATTAGGTGGTTTTCATTTGGTTAGCTGATGATTGGGTGTGTTAGGGAGATAAGATTTTTTTAACGGTAGTTTTGTTGAGTCTGCGATTCTAGAGTTTTCAGGCAGGGAGTTCCAGATTTTAGGCCCTTTTATGTACTGTACATCGAATTTTTGTAGAGGTTTAGCCGGACACGGGGAATGTCATAAAGATTTTTGTCTGGTATTGTGTCTGTGGGTCCTGTTGCAACTATCAAGAAAGTGTTTTAGTTCAGGGTTAATATTAGAATTTATGGTTCTGTAAATGTAGGCTGCACAGTAGTAGGTGTGAATGTTCTGTACAATAAGTAGATTAAGATCTTTGAAGAGTGGGGGGGGGGGGTTGTCTTGCATTGAATTACACGATAATACATTTACTACAGCTTTTTGTTGGGTTATTATTGGCTTTAGGTGAGTTGCTGCTGTTGATCCCCAAGCACAAATAGCATAGGTGAGGTAGGGATAGACAAGTGAACAATATAGTGTGAGTAGGGCTGATTGTGGTACATAGTAACATATATCTTGGAGAGGATCCCAACTGTTTTGGATACTTTTTTTTTTATTTGTTGGATAAGGGTGTTGAATTTCAGGTTGCTGTCAAGATGCAGACCCAGGAATTTGCCCTCATTATGTTTACCAATAAGAATGTTGTCAATCGTTAGGTTCATCTGGGCAACACCTGTTCTGTTCCCAAACAGAATGTAGAAGGTTTTGTCAATATTAAGTGTAAGTTCCCACCTTCAGGACTCAAGTCTGGCTAATTGGTTTTCCTGAATCCCTTCACAAATGTTACCTTGTTACCTTGCTTGCACTCCAACAGATCGTCAAGTTCTAAAAGCCATTTGTCTACATAATACACTCACACAGGCCTCCTGGATGTAGAAACAACCTCACTCACAAAACCTCCTTTGCCCCCCACTCCTTTTCCTAGAGCGACTTCTACCCTGCCTTCTTTCCACTATGGATTTACACCCTCCAAGTCATCCTATTTTGCTCCATCCTCTCTAAATGTCCAAACCACCTCAACAACCCCTCCTCAGTCTTCTGGATAATACTTTTAGTAACCCTGCACCTCCTAATCTCTAAGCTATGAATTCTTTGCATATTATTATTATAATCAAATAGAAGCGCTAAACCACAGGGGTTATACAGCGCTGCAGGTTATTGTAGGATGCAGGGAGAGTGAGTTGTAAGAGGGAGATGGACGATTAGTAGGGTATGGAGTGCAAGATGACGGTGGGTAGTGCAGGGGTGGAGGGTAGCAAGAGATCGAGGTAGAAGGGACTGAGGGAGGTGCTAGAGGTATAATCTTCAGAGTTTGTGTAGTAAGTCAGTTTCTGTCAAAAAGTCAACAAGAGAGTCAGGATTAAAGGAGGGTCCATCTGCAAGAAGGGAAGGTAAAGAAAGGGCCGCAGAGCGAAGACGTCGTTGGAGGTAAATTCTGCGTGCTCGTTGATAGAGTGGGCAGTCCAACAGGATATGTCGAACAGACACTGGAACCTGACAATGCTCACAGAGAGGGGCAGGGAGCCTCTCCATGAGATACCCGTGAGTAAGACGAGTGTGGCCGATGCGAAGACGGGAGAGAGTAGTCTCCCAACCTCGACATTGGTGACAAGAAGAAGGCCAGAAACCTATAACCGGTTTAATAGAATGAAGTTTGTTATTCAGCAGGTCAGACCAGCGTTGTTGCCAACGGGTGCGAAGGTGGGTAGCAATGACCGCAAAATAGTCCGTGAAAGGAACACCTCTATATGAAACTGGAAGGTCATGTACTGCTGACCGCGCAGCAGTGTCTGCCTGTTCATTGCCCTGTACGTCAACATGACCAGGGACCCAACAAAAAACAATATCTTTATGCTTGCTAAAGATATGGCGTAACCAAAGGTGGATACGAAGAACTAGGGGGTGAGGTGTATCAATTTTACGGATAGCCTGTAAAGCACTAAGGGAGTCTGAAACGACCACGAATGGTGACTCAGGCATAGATGCAATACGGATAAGTGCCACAAGAATGGCATACAATTCAGCCGTAAATATGCTAGCCGAGGGTAATAGATGCCCTCGTACAACGCTGTCCGGAAACACTGCTGCGAATCCGACGCCGTCAGATGACTTTGAACCATCGGTGTATACTGCGATGGCATGGGAATGAGAACAGAAATGGTCTAGAAAGAAAGAGCGAGAAGCCGCCGTAGGTAGTTGGGCTTTCGCGCAAGGTAGAGGAAAAAAACAGACACGGACAGCAGGAACTTCCCAAGGGGGTAGGGGAAAGGGAGATGTCACATGAACATATAGAGGTGGGAGCTGAAGGGAAGACACGAGTGAATGTAGACGAAGAGAAAAGGGACGAATTAAGCAGGGGCGACGAACAAATAAAGAGGGCCTACTAACATCTGTAACAATCCTATACATGGAAGGATTGCGGAGGTCATGAGAGCGAACATAATAGCGAATGCAATGTGCATCTCGACGATCGGACAAGGATGGAATGTTCGCTTCTACATAGAGGCTCTCAACCTGGGAAGAACGAAAAGCACCAAGGCATAAGCGTAATCCCTGGTGATGGATGGGATTAAGGCTGGAAAGAGTGGCAGGAGAAGCTGCCGAATATATCTGGTCACCATAATCGAGTTTCGATATAATTAGGGCCGAATGTAGGCGAAGGAGAGTTCTACGATCAGCCCCCCATGAAAGATGTGCGAGGGTTTTAAGGAGGTTCAGCCGGCTATGACAAGTCGCCTTCAGAGAGGTAATGTGAGGTTTCCAGGACAATCTGCGGTCAAACAGGAGGCCGAGAAACCTGACTGTATCACGTTCTGGGATACGTGAGCCGTATAGGTACAATGGATGATCAGAGACCACTGAACGTCTAGTGAACGTAATTTGATGAGTTTTGCCACTAGAAAATTTAAACCCGTGAGTGGTGGCCCAATCAGAAACCTGGTTGATGGCATGCTGGAGGGAAACTGCAATGAGGTGACAGTCAGCACCGGCACAAGCTATAGCAAAGTCATCCACATAGAGCGATGACCAAATATTGGATGGGAGAACAGATGCCAGATTATTTATAGCAAGCAGAAAGAGTGTTGTGCTCAGAACACATCCCTGGGGGACACCTTCAGCTTGGACAAATTCCGGGAGAGTTCATTACTAACCCGGACCCGGAAATGTCTGTCAGTTAAGAAGGCCTTAAGAAAGAATGGTAGGTTGCCTCGGAGGCCTAAGGAGTGGGCCTGGGCCAAGATATTATATCTCCAAGTTGTGTCATAAGCCTTCTCAAGGTCGAAAAAGATAGCGATAACCGAATGGTTATTCGCAAAGGCATTACGAATGTACGTATCCAAGCGCAGCAAGGGGTCAATGGCAAAACGGCCCTTACGGAAGCCATATTGACTAGGGGAGAGACTATTGTGAGTCTCTAAATACCACATCAAACGTCTATTAACTAGACGTTCCATCACCTTGCAAATTGCACTGGTAAGAGCGATGGGATGGTAGTGAGAGGAATCACGTCCCGTAGTACCTGGTTTTCGAAAAGGAGAACAATAGCAGACTTCCACAGCTGGGGAAGAACTCCTTGCGACCATATGAGATTAAAGAGTCGTAAGAGGACAGTAAGAGCAGACTGATGTAAATGCTGCAGCATACGAATATGTATGCCGTCTGGCCCAGCTGCCGATGATCGGCAAGCAGAGAGTGTTGCCTCCAGTTCTTGAAGGGTAAAAGGCACATTATAGGATTCTTCTCTAAGAGAAGAAAATCTAAGGGCTTTAACTCGCTGGCAGACTTAGAAGAAAGGAACGAGGGGCATAGATGTAGCCCCTGAGAAATGCGGACGAGATGATTACCAATTTCAGTGGCAATGGCAAGAGGGTGTGCTATATCGACACCAGCAACCTGAAGAACAGGAGCCAGGTCGGGGGAGAATTTACCACTCAATTTCCGCACTTTCTTCCAGACTGCACTCATCGAGGAAGCCGAAGTGACAGTAGAAACGTAATCTCGCCAGCAAGTGCGTTTAGCATCACGTATGACACGGCGAGCAATAGCTCTCTTCTGCTTGAAATCAAGGAGTCTCTCTGTGGTTCTGTTATACCGATACCTGCCCCATGCAGCGCGTTTCAAACGCACTGCCCGAGCACAAGTCGGAGACCACCAAGGCACGCACTTCTGAGGATGCTTGCCCAAGGTTTGGGGAATAGAATGTGAAGCCGCTGTGAAGATGGAGGACGAAAAGAGATGTAAAACCTCATCAATGGAGGACGAGGTAGGAACCTCATGAAAGGCAGTAAGATGTGCGTAAAGGTCCCATTTCGCTCGGTCAAATTGCCAGCGTGGGCAATGAGGAGGTGGAGAAAACAGAGGGGACTTTAGGATAATTGGGAAATGATCGCTGTCATGTAAGTCCGGGAGGACAGACCAGGTGAAGTCAAGGACAGTTGATGAAGAGCAGATGGAAAGATCGATGCAGGAGAAAGAATGAGTTCGGGGATCAAAATGGGTAGGAGTACCCGTATTTAAAACATGGAGGGGAAGAGAAGCAAGAAATGCCTCCAACTGAATGCCACGGGAGTCACAGTGCGACCCTCCCCAGAGAAAGTGGTGCGCGTTAAAATTGCCAGGTAATAGAAGTGGTGGCGGTAAGGAAGAAACCAGAAAATCAACATCTGGGATAGACAATGCCCGCGAAGGGGAGAGATATAAAGAACAGAGTGTATACCACTTATTCAAGTGGATACGAGCTGCTGTGTAATGTAAGGAAGAAGGGACATAGAGCTGACGGTATGGAACACCAGTGCGTATAAGGAGAGCACTTTCGTTAAAGGTTCCATCGGAAAAAGGATCCGATGAATATAACAAATTATAGCCTGAAAAGGGCCTGATAACAGTGGATTGTAATTTGGGTTCTTGCAAACAGACCCCAATAGGGGAAAACTGGGAGAGCAACACCTGAAGCTCACCCCTGTTACCCCTGAGGCCTCGGATATTCCACTGCAAATAAGCCATGATTTATGGAGAAAAAGATAGAAGTGGAAGTGAGAGGAAGCTATGGACTAGGGTTAGAAAAGTCCACGTGTGGAGGCAGCGGAAGACCTGTAATCAGAGAGGGAGGAGGACATTGTGAAGGAAGGGGGTTGAGACGAAGAAGAGAGATGAGGAACCTCAGATGGAGTAGTGTCCATCATCGGCCCAGTCTCTGAAATATATTCTGCAATAGCTTCCAGTGTTTCGGAAGTCAAAGATGCAGAATGGGAGACTACATTAGAAATGGAAGAAACTATCGGGGAGTCTATAGACTGTACTAAAGTAGAGGACGAGGAGGTAGAAGAGGGAACTGTCGTAGGGACTTGGGAGGGGACTTGGGATGAAGGTAGTGTATGAGGAGGAGGATGAACCTCCACACACGTTACAGAACTAGTCGGAGGCGAAGAACCTGGCAATAGGGATTTTTTGCCGGGCTTATAAGAGGGGGGGCGCTGAGGTTTAGGTGTAGGACGAGGACGTGTAGACTCAGAACTGTGCGAGTGAATAGAGGAAGGAGTGTGGATAGTATGGGAAGCCGAGGTAGGGACCTCGGAGCCAAGAACATCAAAAGGATTCGAGACAGGGGTGATGGAGGATGAGGCGACCACAGAGGAAGCCGTGGAAGTTGGGACCCCAGAAGCGGGGCGACGTTTAGCAATGCGAGAATAGGAAATACGGGGAAGTTTCCCTTGAAGGCGAAGATGAGAGACAGCCATAGCATAGGAGAAGCCTTCCGCCTCTTTGAGACAACGGATTTCCCGCTCATTCAGGTAAACCTGACAACGGCGAGAATATGAAGGATGTGCCTCATGACAGTTAAGGCAAGAGGGAGGTAGAGTACAAGAAGAACTGGCATGGTCGTCAGCACCACAGACTGGGCATTCGGCCATGGACCTGCAATATTTTGCTGGATGACCAAAACGCCAGCAGTTTCTACACTGCTGCGGTGTAGGGTCACCTTTCGAACTTGTAAACGTTGACCTGCAATGTAGACCGAAGGTGGCAGTTCTCGGCAGTCAAACGTTAAACGAGCTATGTATATTGCAAGGATATCATCTTCGCTTATTGGCTGGGAGGACAAAAGTGTCAACTTTAAGGATAGGGAGTTCTTGGAGCTCAAGCTGCTCGAAAATGTCATCACCACATGTCTGGAAATTCCGTTGGACAATGGTGTGGGGCAAAATGACAGAACCACAACAAGAATTGAGGGAATGGTGCTTGTCAATAGTAACAGGTGTAGTATCAATGGTTGTAAGAAGAGAAAGATCGCGAGCTTGGCCAGCATTCTGGACCGTGATGATGCGAGTGCCGCTCTTGAGAGCGTGAAATGAGATGTCTTTACCAACATGGCATAGCAGAGCTTTACCAATACTATGGTCTGAAAGATAGGTATTAGGAGAAGTCGGTCGCAGAGTAAAAAACTTCGTCCATTGAGTAGTTTGAAACAGAGAGTTTAAGGGGAGTGCGTGACGAGCTGGTCGTTTCTGCGATGAACGAGAAGGGAGTGTCGAATCGTCATGTGTGGGTCTTGGTCGTTTTTGTGTGGGACCGGGGTGGTCCGATGGGAGACGGGCGAGCGATTCGAAAATTGCCGCACCGTCGAGGGAGAAGCCGGAATCAAGGTCAGAGAAGAGCGAAGGTCAGACGTATCGAAAGGGCCAGTCGGGACCCTGGTACCTGAAGCAGGTGACGAACCAGCACCAGCAAGAGGTACAGGGGCATGAGAGGTGTCCAAAGAGTCATCCGTTAACGAGGCAGGGTCAGTACTGGGTGCGGTATCAGGAAGGGGCCCGGGGGTAGTGGGTTCATGGATTGGGTCAGCCATGGTTAGGTTACTTCTTTCTTTTTATTTTTAAGAAAAAAAAGAAAGAAGAAAATAAAATAAAAATAAAAAAAAGAATAAAAAAAAAGGGGGAACGTGGAGGAATAGCTCCTAGGAGGAATGAAAGTAAGCGTAAATCCCCCTCCGTGCCCAAGAGGACCTCAACACCACAAGTGGTGCAGATGCAGCATGGAACCCGTGCCATACCCTACCCTTCATGCCAGTAAACCAGCAATCTGGGATAGCAACCTCACATCCACCGAGCCATCTCGGCGGACAAAAGAGAGGGCGGCCGGATATCCGCCACAAAGCATATCGCCTTCGGCCACCACCCCCGGAATCCGAAAGGTGGCCTCCAGAGATACACCCGTCGCCTGAAAGATACCCAAGGCCACCCCCCGGGTGACCGGAGAGGGATCGGGACATCCCCAGGCGATCCAGATTCCACGGCAAACTACACCACCGCCAAGGACCTCAACGGAATGGGATGGACCACGATACCCTTCCCCCTACCTAGGAACTAGAATGCCTGAGGAGAGAAGCTCCCAGGGTAAAACTGGGAAGGAAATAAGGGAGGGATGGGGAGGAGGAGGAGGAAAGGGAGGATGGGGAAGATGGGAAAAAGGGAGGGGGGGATTGGGGGGTAATTAGGTTCGGTCTGAGGAAGAAGACCAAGAGGTCCAATTCCTCAGACCGATAGCCTCTTTACCACGACAAGGAGCCCCCCTTAAAGAGGAATTCTTTGCATAATATTTACACTACACATTGCCCTCAGACACAGCTTCCCCACTGCCTCCAGCCTCTTCCTCACTGCAACATTTGCAACCCATGCTTCGTACTCCATGGGTAACATTCTGTCTCTAAAGATGCCTAAAAGCACCACCCACCTTTTTTCCCTCATCATTTCTATTATTGTTATTATTATATTAAACAATGTACTGAAATTAATATTACATATTACATTTATGTGCAGTGTTGACCTAAACACAAAGCCACTCATATAAAATTAGTGCTGCAGGTTAAAAAAAACAAGATTTACTTTATTCTTCCTGATGTTATATGAAACACATAATATAGATTGATGTTCACATGATGGGTATAGGGTGCACAGAGTGGTCAGGAAGTGGAATAGTTTGGGAAGCGATTTAGTGGAGGCAGGATCCATTCATAGCTTTAAGAAGAGGTATAATAAAGCTCATGGCGCAGGGAGAGTGACCCAGTAGTGGTCATTGAAGAGGCGGGGCCAGGGGCTATGAATCGACCCCTGCAACCACAACTAGGTGAGTACAATGAAACTTTCAAACTAATTCATTGATATTTCACAGGTATGAATTTGTGTTGATCCTTGGGCGTGCTCCTCCCCTGGCCATCTATGTGACAATGCTGAGACATGTCTCGTGGAACTTCCTCAAGCTCATCTTCCTTTATGGTGCTCTCATTCTAGCATTCACCATTAGCTTTAACATCATCTTACAGCCTACTGGTGCTGATCAGGTACATCCATGCTAGTATATGTTATTATTGTTCTTAACCCTTAAACTGTGTCCAATGTACTAGTACGCAGGTGCTGGTACTGTGTCTGACGTATTAGTACCCAAGTGCTGGCACTGTGTCTGACATACTAGTACAGTGGTACCTCGGTTAACGATGGTCCCCAAACTCTCCCTTTCATGTAAGTTTATTTTTTTAAATGCTTTTTTAAGTGTATTTTTGGGGGTCTAAAAGGACTAGTCTATTTTACATTATTCCTTATGGGGATAAATTTGTTTGGTAATGGCACTTGAACAGGATTCTGGAACGAAAAAATATCGTTAACTGAGGTACCACTGTATGCAGGTACTGGTAGTGTCTGATGAACTAGTATGCAGGTACTGGTAGTGTCCAATGTATACTAGTATGCAAGTGCTGGTACTGTGTCTGACATATTAGTATGCAAAATGTTTTGTACCCACAAATCTGCCACATCCCAATATTTTTTTTACCACAGGACAACTCTTTTATAATAATAATAATAATAATAATAATAATAATAATAATAATAATAATAATAATAATAATAATAATAATAATAATAATAATTTTTATTTTGACATGATACATGGTTGTACAAAGGAATATAATAGTTGGGTGTACATGCCAAAAATCCCTTTGTATGCAGAGCATTTTGGGCAAACTAAAAATTAACTTAAGATTAATAAGGCAATAAGAGTTCATATGGTCATTAGATGAGTTACAATGAGTACAAGAGAACTGAGTATTCTATTAGGTAATGCTATATGGCTTTAATAAGTCTAGTAGAGAAGTTCAGTATAGAATAATTACAGTTTTGATATAGTTTATAAAAAGTACAATATTACAATTTAGAACAAGTTAAAACAGTTTACAATATGAAGTATTACAATTTAGTACATTTTAAAATAATGAGATTGAAACACTTATAAGTTTGAAGTAATGAGTAAATGGTTGAGCAATCTTCAGCAATATACAATAATGAAATTGAAACAATTTAAAGTTTGAAGTAAATTATCAAATAGTTGAGCAGTCTCAATTTAGAAGTTTTTTGAGTACCTTTTGAGTAACTGGTAGGTATTAAGTAAAGTGTTTGTCTGGTTAATTTTGGGTAATGAGGTGGTTTCTAAGTAGGGCCATAAATTTATTTGCAGACAGGGGCCCTTTAGTGTGTTCTGGCAATGAATTCCAGATCTGCTGGCCCTTTACGTACATAGCATTTGTGCATAGGGAGAGATGGACACATGGGATATCGAAGAGTGATTTGTGTCTTGTATTATGGCTGTGTGTTCTGTTATAGTTATCAAGGAGGAGTCTGAGAGGAGGGTTTATATTTGAGTATACGTATAGTGTTCTGTGTACAGTGGACCCCCGAGTTTCGTAAACCCCGGAAATCGTACATTTATGTAAGTATAATATTGTAAGTGCTTGTGGAAAAGTATTTTTGGGGGTCTGAAATAGACTAACCTACGTGACATTTTTCCTTAAGGGAGTAAATTCGTTCGGTAATGGCACTTGAGCAGACTTCAGGAGTGAAGTTTTTACGAAACTCGGGGGTCCACTGTATGTAGTAGGTACAATAATAAGTGTGGATGTTTTGTATATTAAGCAAGTTAAGACTCTTGAAAAGTGGTGGAATGTGTTGTCTAATGCAGGAGTTAGTAATCAATTGCACTGCAGCTTTTTGTTGGTTATTAAAGGTTTAAGGTGATTTGCTGTGGTTGAGGCCCATGCACAAATGCCATAGGTGAAGTAAGGGTAAATGAGAGAGGGGTAAAGAGTAAGAAGAGCCATTTAGGGTACATAGTACCATATTTTTCATAGGATGCCTACTGTTTTGGAGACTTTCCTGGATATCTGCTGTATGTGGGTTTGGAATTTGAGACTGCAGTCAAGGTGGAGACCTAGAAATTTCCTCTCTGTCTTGAAATGGGTGAACCATTTATCAATATGTTTAGCTGTACATTTGAAGTTTTGTTTCCAAATAGCATGAAGAAGGTTTTGTCTGTAATGAAAGTAAGTTTGTTGGTAGTCATCCAGGTAGATATTTTTAGAAGTTCGTCATTTACAGAGTCTGTTATTATGGTTGGGTTTGGGTGAAAGAAGACATAAGTAGTGTCATCTGCAAATAAAATGGGTTTAAAGACTCACGAAATCGTAATGACACAATTGCAAACAAACCATACCACGGGTGGGGTTAGAACCCGCGATCAGAGAGTCATAAAACTCCAGACCGACGCATTAGTCACTGGGCCAGCTAGCTACAGTAAGATTCCTCCAACTAGGTATTTTTTTTTTTTCAACAAGTCGGCCATCTCCCACCAAGGCAGGGTGACCCAAAAAGAAAGAAAATCCCCTAAAAGAAAATACTTTCATCATCATTCAACACTTTCACCACACTCATACATAATCACTGTCTTTGCAGAGGCGCTCAGATACGACAGCTGAAAATAGTCTCTCCCAGCTGTCACTATCCCAGACCCCCTCCTTTAAAGTGCAGGCATTGTACTTCCCATTTCCAGGACTCAAGTCCAACTAAATCAATTAACTGGTTTCCATGAATCCCTTCACAAAATGTTACCCTGCTCACACTCCAACAGCTCGTCAGGTCCCAAAAACCATTCGTCTCCATTCACTCCTATCTAACACGCTCACACATGTTTGCTAGAAGTCCAAGCCCCTCGCCCACAAAACCTCCTTTACCCCCTCCCTCCAACCTTTTCTAGGACGACCCCTACCCCGCCTTCCTTCCCCTACAGATTTATATGCTCTCCAAGTCATTCTACTTTGATGCATTCTCTCTAAATGACCAAACCACCTCAACAACCCCTCTTCAGCCCTCTGACAAATACTTTTAGTAACTCCACACTTTCTCCTAATTTCCACATTCCGAATTTTCTGCATAATATTTACACCACACATTGCCCTTAGACAGGTCATCTCCACTGCCTCCAGCCTCCTCCTCGCTGCAGCATTTGCAACCCATGCTTCACACCCATATAAGAGTGTTGGTACCACTATACTTTCGTACATTCCCTTCTTTGCCTCCATTGATAACGTTTTTTGTCTCCACAGATACCTCAATGCACCACTCACCTTTGTTCCTTCATCAATTCTATGGTTAACCTCATTCTTCATGAACCCATCCGCTGACACGTCAACTCCCAAATACAGTGGATCCCCGAGTTTCGTAAACCCCGGAAATCGTACATTTATGTAAGTATAATATTGTAAGTGCTTGTGGAAAAGTATTTTTGGGGGTCTGAAATAGACTAACCTACGTGACATTTTTCCTTAAGGGAGTAAATTCGGTCGGTAATGGCACTTGAGCAGACTTCAGGAGTGAAGTTTTTACGAAACTCGGGGGTCCACTGTATCTGAAAACATTTACTTCTTCCATAATCCCTCTCTCCAATGTGATATCCAATTTTTCTTTATATAAATTGTTTGATACCCTCATCACCTTACTCTTATCTATGTTCACTTTCAACTTTCTACCTTTACACACCCTCCCAAACTCGTCCACTAACCTTTGCAACTATTCTTTAGAATCTCCCATAAGCACAGTATCATCAGCAAAAAGTAACTGTGTCAACTCCCATTTTGCATTTAATTCCCCATAATTTAATCCCACCCCTCTCCCCAACACCCTAGCATTCACTTCTTTTACAACCCCATCTATAAATATATTAAACAACCATGGTGACATTACACATCCCTGTCTAAGACCTACTTTTACCGGGAAGTAATCTCCCTCTCTCCTACACACCCTAACCTGAGCCTCACTATCCTCATAAAAACTCTTTACAGCCTTCATTAACTTACTATCTATTCCAAACACTTGCAACATTTGCCACATTGCTCCCCTATCCACTCTATCATATGCCTTTTCTAAATCCATAAATGCAATGAAAACTTCTCTACCTTTATCTAAATACTGTTCACATATATGCTTCACTGTAAACACTTGATCTACACATCCCCTACCCACTCTAAAGCCTCCTTGCTCATCTGCAATCCTACTCTCTGTCTTACCTCTAATTCTTTCAATAATAACCCTGCCCTACACTTTACCTGGTATACTAAGTAAATTTATTCCCCTATACAGTGGACCCCCGAGTTTCGTAAAAACTTCACTCCTGAAGTCTGCTCAAGTGCCATTACCGAACGAATTTACTCCCTTAAGGAAAAATTTCACGTAGGTTAGTCTATTTCAGACCCCCAAAAATACACTTCCACAAGAACTTACAAAATTATACTTACATAATTGCACGATTTCCGGGGTATTCGTTAACCGAGGGTCCACTGTAATTCTTACACTCTCTTTTATCCCCCTTCCCTTTATATAAAGGAACTATACATGCTCTCTGCCAATCCCTAGGTACCTTCCCCTCTTTCATACATTTATTAAACAAAAATACCAACCACTCCAGCACTATATCCCCCCTGCTTTTAACATTTCTGTCATGATCCTGTCAGTTCCAGCTGCTTTACCCCCTTTCATTCTACGTAATACAGTGGTACCTCGACTTACGATATTAATCCGTCAGAGAGGGCATATCTTAAGGCGAAACAATCGTTACTAGAATCAATTTTCCCCATAAGAAATAATGGAAATAAATTTAATCCGTCCAAGACTTCCAAAAGTAGTTAAATAAAATATTTTTTAGAACTTTTTGACATTAAATAATACACAATTTAATGAAGAATAACTAAATGCACATGTAAATATTGTACAATAACATGTCACTTACATTTATTGAAGAGTTGTTGATGTGTGGAGGACGGGAGGAGGGGAGAAGGTGGAGTAGTATGCTAGTGTTTGGAAGGGGAATCCCCTTCCATTAACACTGCAGGTACCAAGTTCTTTTCTGGGGTTACTTCCCTTTTTCTTTTAATGCCACTAGGACCAGCTTGAGAGTCACTGGACCTCTTTCTAACAATAAATCTGTCCAGGGAGCTCTGTGTCTGGCGATTCTTTAAAACATCCCTGAAGTGGGACACCACAGTGTCATTGTACAGGTTGCCAGCACGGCCTGCAACAGCATGGTTAGGGTGATATTCATCCATAAATGCTTGCAGCTTGCTCCACATTCCACAAATCTCCTTAATCACTGAAGAAGGCACCTTCTTCCATCTCTGTTCCACCTCCTCCTCCTCCTCTAAACCATTGTCCTGACCTCTGGTCTCTTGTTCCAGTTGCTGTTGAAGCTCTTGCAGATCTTCAGTGGTTAGCTCTTCCTTGTGCTCCTCCACCAACTGTTCCACATCCTCACCACTCACCTCTAACCCCATAGACTTGCCCAATTCCACAATTTCTTCCACAACAGGCTCAGGCTCAGGCTCAGGGTTCTGAGGCTCAGCCCCAAAACCTTCAAAATCCCTCTCTAGGACACAGTCTGGCCACAATTTTCTCCAGGCAGAGTTCAAAGTCCTGGTAGTCACTCCCTCCCAAGCCTTACCTATAAGGTTTACACAATGCAGCATATGGAAATGGTTTTTCCAAAATTCTCTTAGGGTTATATTCATGTCTGTGGTCACATCAAAGCACTTTTGAAACATTGCTTTGGTGTAGAGTTTTTTAAAGTTGGAAATAACCTGCTGGTCCATGGGCTGGAGGAGAGGAGTGGTATTAGGGCAAGAACTTCACTTTGATGAATTTAAACTCCTCCACAATTTTCTCTACCAAGTTTGGAGGATGACAAGGAGCATTGTCCATTATCAGGAGGCACTTAAGTGGCAAATTATTGTCCAATAGATATTTCTTCACACTGGGGCCAAACACGCCATTGAACCAATCTAAGAAAATGTCCTTTGTGACCCATGCCTTTTGTTAGACTTCCACATCACACACAAGTTAGACTTGCTGACACCGCATCTGCCAAACACTCGGGATTTTCAAAAGATACACCAGTAAAGGCTTCACTTTGCAATCACCACTGGCATTAGCACAAAGCATCAAAGTTAGCCTGTCTTTCATAGGCTTATGTCCTGGCTGTGCCTTTTCTTCCTGAGTAATGAAGGTCCTGTTGGGCATTTTCTTCCAAAACAGGCCTGTTTCATCACAATTAAACACTTGTTGGGGGAGGAATTGTTCAGCCTCTATGTACTCCTGGAATTCAGGCACATATTTTTCAGCCGCAATTTTGTCAGAACTGGCTGCCTCACCATGCCTCACAACACTATGTATGCCACTTCGATTCTTAAATTTGTGAAACCAGCCTCTGCTGGCTTTAAATTCGCTCACTTCAGCACTCGTTGCAGGCATTTTCTTAACGAGATCATCATGCAACTGCCTTGCTTTTTCACATATTATTGCCTCCGAAACAGTATCTCCTGCTAACTGTTTCTCGTTGATCCACACCAACAACAACCTTTCCACATCTTCCAGCACTTGTGGTCTGTGTTTTGTGAACACAGATGAACCTTTTGCAACAACAGCTTCCTTGATTTTACGTGAATTTTTCTTGGCCACAATGGTAGCGATGGTAGAAAAGGCTTTACCATACAGCCTGGCCAGCTCACTGATACGCACTCCACTTTCATATTTTTCTATTATCTCCTTCTTCAGTTCTATCGTACATGTATTTCTGTTCCTCTTTGCCACAGGCTTACCACTAGGATTTTTCCTTGGACCCATGGTAGCTTATTTAGCAGTTGCAAGCACTAAAAACAGTGGAATAATGACAATATACTGGTATGAATGCGTGGGTGTGGGTGGGTGGTCGCTCTCGCTTGTAAACAATAGCACACTGACGCTCCCTGGAGTGCGCGCTCAGCTGGGTGCCACGCGTACACGTCCGGTACGAATGTCGTTACTCAAAGCAAACATCGTTACTCGCAATCATTTTTTTTATGTTATAAATATCGTTACTCGAAAATATCGTAAGCTCACAGCATCGTAACACGAGGTATGACTGTACCTCACGCACCTCCCCCACACTCACATCCTGCTCTTCTTCACTCCTAAACGATGTTGTACCTCCCTGGCCAGTACATGAAATTACCGCCTCCATTTTTTCATCGACATTTAAAAGTTCCTCAAAATATTCCTGCCATCTACCCAATACCTCCAGCTCCCCATCTACTAACTCCCCTACTCTGTTTTTAACTGACAAATCCATTCGTTCCCTAGGCTTTCTTACCTTGTTTATCTCACTCCAAAATTCTTTCTTGTTTTCAGCAAAATTTCTTGACAGAGCCTCTCCCATTCTTTCATCCGCTCTTCTTTTGCACTCCCACCACTCTCTTCACCTTTCTTTTACTCTCCATATACTCTGCTCTTCTATTAACATTTCTGTTTTGTAAAACCTCTCATAAGCTACCTTTTTCTCTTTTATCACACCCTTACTTCTTCATTCCACCACTCACTCCTCTTTCCTCCTGCACCCACCCTCCTATAGCCACAAACTTCTGCCCCACATTCTAATACTGCATTTTTAAAACTATCCCAACTCTCTTCTACCCCCCCACTACTCATACTTGCACTAGCCCACCTTTCTACCAATAGTTGCTTATATCTCACCCTAACTTCCTCCTCCCTTAGTTTATACACTTTTACCTCTCTCTTACTTGCTGTTGCCATTTTCTTTTTGTCCCATCTACCTTTTACTCTAACTGTAACTACAACTAAATAATGATCCGATATATCTGTTGCCCCTCTATAAACATGTACATCCTGAAGCCTACCCATCAACCTTTTATCCACCAATACATAATCCAACAAACTACTTTCCTTACGTGCTATATCTTACCTTGTATATGTATTTATCTTCTTTTCATAAAATATGTATTACTTATTACCAAACCTCTTTCTACACATAGCTTAATTAATGGTTCCCCATTTACATTTACCCCTGGCACCCTAAATTTACCTACTACTCCCTCCACAACATTTTTACCCACTTTAGCATTAAGATCCCCAACCACAATTACTCTCTCACTTGGTTCAAAACTCCCCACACACTCACTCAACATTTCTCAAAACTCTCTCTCTCCTCTATACTTCTCTCTTCTCCAGGTGCATAAACACTTACTATAACCCACTTTTCACATCCAACCTTTATTTTACTCCACATAATCCTTGAATTTATACATTTATATTCCCTCTTTACCTGCCATAACTGATTATTCAACATTATTGCCACTCCTTCTTTAGCTCTAACTCTATTTGAAACCCCTGACCTAATCCCATTTATTTCTCCCCACCGAAACTCTCCTACCCCCTTCAGCTTTGTCTCACTTAAAGCCAGGACATCCAGCTTCTTTTCATTCATAACATCTACAATCATCTCTTTCTTATCATTCGCACAACATCCACGCACATTCAAACATCCCACTTTGATGGTTTTCTTCTTTTTCTTTTTAGTAAGCTATTCAGGAAAAGGGGGTTACTAGCCCATTGTTCTCGGCATTTTAGTTGACTTTTACAACACGCATGGCTTACGGAGGAAAGATTCTTATTCCACTACCCCATGGATATGAAAGGAAAAGCAATAAGAACAAGAACTATTAAGATAAAATCACAGAAAACTCAGATGAGTGTGTATACATAAACGTGTACATGTATGTGTAGCGTGACCTAAGTGTAAGTAGAAGTAGCAAGACGTACCTGAAATCTTGCATGTTTATGAGACAGAAAAAAGACAACAGCAATCCTACCATCATGTAAAACAAATACAGGCTTTCGTTTTACACTCACTTGGCAGGACGGTAGTACATCCCTGGGTGGTTGCTGACTACCAACCTACTACCTACAACTAGGTATATGGTGTATAAATATACAGTAGTTGTTAGTTTAATATCTTTATTATGCACCCCATACCCATCCTCAAATATACATAACTACTGTGTTAAACGATGGTCTAAATATACAGTAGACTGTCGTTTAACACAGTAGTTACGTTCCTGAAAACGCCATGGTAGTTGAAACCATGTTAGACAAACTGAAGAACTAATGGGAAAAATAGGGTTACATTCCTGGGAGCCCCCAAAAAGCCAAACAACTGTTTTTAGACCAACAGATCTTACAAAAATAAAAGTGAATATGTAATTGTAGTTCATTGTCGTTCAAATTCAAATTCAATTCAAATTTTATTTCCTTGCAAGTTTACATTGAGATTATATAATTACAATAATGAGTTGCAGTTTTTAGGTAGTAGGTTGGTAAACAGCAACCGCCCAGGGAGGTACTACCATCCTGCCAAGTGAGTGTAAACGAAAGCCTGTACTTGTTTTACATGATGGTAGGATTGCTGGTGTCTTTTTCTGTCTCATAAACATGCAAGATTTCAGGTACATCTTGCTACTTCTACTTACACTTAGGTCACACTACACATTCATGTACAAGCATATATATACACACTCCTCTGGGTTTCTTCTATTTTCTTACTAGTTCTTGTTCTTATTTCCTCTTATCTCCATGGGGAAGTGGAAGAGAATTCTTCCTCCGTAAGCCATGCGTGTCGTAGAGGCGACTAAAATGCTGGGAGCAAGGGGCTAGTAACCCCTTCTCCTGTATATATTACTAAATGTAAAATGGGAAACTTTGTTTTCATTTTGGGCCACCACTTCAGTGGGAAACGGCCGGCGTGTTGAAAGAAGAATGAGTTGCAGTGCAAAGAGAGCCACTATCATACCATGGCCTTATGGGCAGACTAAATTTAATGGCTTACAGACTACTTAATACTACTAGAAATTGATCATAGTTTGTTTAAGTTGTACATCTGTTTTTATTTATAGCAGACAGCATGTTTACTCAAATTAACAATCTGGGAATATAACATTGGGACAAGTTTAAAGTATTTTGCAGGTTGTTTATATCAATAGTAAATAATTAAATTACAGTGGACCCCTGGTTTCGTCAATAATTCTTTCCAGAAGGCTGTTCGAGTGCAGTTACCGAACGAATTTGTTCCCATAAGGATGAATGTAAATTAGATTAGTTCATTTCAAACCCCAAAAATACACTTACAAAAGCACTTACAAAAATACACTTACATAATTGTCCGAGTTGGGAGCTGTAAGAAATCCGGGGTCCACTGTATATTATTTGGTAAAGTTAAGTATTGAGTACAGTGGACCCCGGAGTTCTAATTAATCCGTTCCAGAGGCGCTCTGAACACCGAATATTACGAACTCCGAATCTATTTTCCCATAAGAAATAATGGAAATAAAATTAATCCGTTTCAGACATCCAAAAGTATTAAATAAAATATTTTTTACATTAAATATACGTACATTAAATTACACAGAAAATAATGAGACATGAAGAATAAAATAATAATAACATGTCACTTACCTTTATTGAAGAGTTGTTGATGTGTGGAAGATGGGAGGAGGGAAGAGGATGGAAGAGTTGCTTTTGTTTGGAAGGGAACCCCCTTCCATAAAGACTTCAGGTACCAAGTCCTTTTCATGGGTTACTTCCCTTCTTTGTTTTTAATGTCACTAGGACCAGCTTGAGAGTCACTGGACCCTGTTGCTCAAAAAGTGTTCCAGAGAGTTCTGTTTCTGCCGTATGTTTGGATTGTTCCGGTGAGGTGTGTGTTTTGGGACAGGGCAAGATAGTCCTTCAATATTTTGCTAATATCATCTATACGGCTTATTTATCTATCACAATTCATCTAATATGACATAATAAACAATATTAATAACATAGAAACATGATATATATCTAAATGAATAAAATATCATTACGAATGTGAGGACTGGTGTTGTGGTGTTTGTTGTTGGGTGTATAAGGGCCACTGAAAGATATGCCTTACATAGTGATGGCCGCCAGACACACGGCCGTGTTGTCAGTAGCCCTATATAACTCCAACAACATTGGAGAAGTTAAGTTTCGTGTCGTCATTTTTCTATCGCTAATCGCTTAACTTACTTGCTACACTGTTAATGTTACACTTTATCGCTGGCTGGCACTATAGCCTTTATCAACTCCTGCTGTTTTAGTATCATAACATATCATAGAATCACTGAATCACTTAAGAAGACATTTTCCCTCTCAGCCCTTTACCAAAGGGCTGACACTAACTTTCTTGGGGCCCATGGTGGCTTATTTATCAGTTGCAAGCACTAAAAACAATGGAATAATGACAAAATGTATGGTATGAATGCGTGGGTGGTGGTCACTCCTGGTAAACAATGGCACACTGACTCTGAATGGAGTGTCGGGCGCTCGGGCCACGCGTACGCGTCCGGGATGAATTACTAATTCTGAGCAGATCACGAACACCAAACCAATATTTTTCGAAAAAATGTCACGAACTCCGAATTTTATGAACTTGACACTTACGAACTCCTGGGGTCCACTGTATTGAGTTTTTAGTTTAGGGTGAATATGTGGGTTTTGAGAAGTCTTTAACCATTTCAGGGTCCATGCCGTGGTTCTACGGCTTTGAGTTCACGGTCCAAACCGTAGTTCTATGTCATGAGCTCAGCTCACTCAGATAAGCTTTGAGTGGCAAATTTGGGCCTAGATATGAGAGAATACATATGAGAAAAAAACTGAAACAGTAATTATCGATTAAAACAGCGACTTTGCAGTGTTTTTTTGTGTACTTTTATAGTTGTATTTATGATTTCTTGGTCTCATTTGATAGAAAGGAAGATATATTACAGATATAGAGATGATTTTGATTGGTTTTAGTACTGGAAATGGCTTGAAACTGAGCTCAAAATAGTGGAAATGTTAAATTTTTGCCTATGTTCAAGAATAAACAAATGACCTCGCACGTCTAATACGCGCCAGCTGGTGGGTCTAATATACATTCACAAATGTGGTGATATTATTTATACAATTATTACAATATTGCATAACAGTAAATCTTCCATTTTTTGGTTTGAATAAAAATTCATTATATGAATAAAAAATCAAAATGGAATTCAATTGTAAAGACTGAAAACGAAACTAATGAACAGAGGAAATGTTAGTTTAGTGTCAGAAATGCTTGCATTGTTTATTCTGCACCCTATTTTGAAATTGGAATATTTTGAACTTTGAGTTAAATTGGTAAATTACCAAACAGAGCTACATTTGTAGCTCTGTTTCCAAACTGAATGAAATAGGTTTTGTCAGTATTGAGAGTAAGCTTATTAGTCATCATCCAGTTAGATATTTTCTGCAATTCAGTATTAACTCTTTCAGGGTCGACAGGCCCTCTCAACTTCGTTCTCAGGGTCGCAAATTTTCGGAAAAAAAAATAATTTTTCTTATGAAATGATAATCATTTTCTGATCATAATGACACCAAAAGTATGAAATTTGATGAAAAATTGGTTTTTTCAAAGTTGGGGTATCGTGATGTTTACGCATTTTGATTTTCCCCACGGCCCTTTTTTGGGCCAATTCTGTTTCAGTCTCCAAAAATTTAGCTATTTCGCTAAAATTTCCCTTTTTTTATCAATTGAGTACAAGAAACTCCCAAATTTACCAATTTGAACTACCGAATAAAGTGTTCAGAAATTGGAAATTTTTTAAATTTCCCACAAATTCCCAAAAGATCCAATTTCAAAATAGGGTCCAGAATAAACGAGACAGACATTCCTGGCACTAAAATAACATATTATCTGTTCTTAGTCCCTCTCAGGCTCCTCCCCTTTCTTTTGCTTTCCATTTGAAATTTTATTCTCACAAAAAAAAGAAGATTTTTTTTATGTATCTTTCATCATTGTAAAAAAGGTATAAATAAAAAGCCCCTTGTGCAAGAAATTAACTTGCCAGTTGATGTGTATTGGAAGCATGGGTGATTTTTTTCTCTTGAACATCGGCAAAAAAAAGACATTTTCCCTATTTTGCGCTCAGTTTCAAGGTACTTGTCATCGTGAAACCAATCAAAATTATCTCTATTTCTGTAATATATCTTCCATTCTATCAAATGAGACCAGAAAACGAAATACAACCATAAATACCTACGAAAATAGACTAAAAATCACTGTTTTTAAAAAAAAACATGGTAGAATTTTTTTCTTCATTACCCTTGTGGTGCAGGATTTTTTCGACCCATCTTCATCTAGGCCTGTTTTCCCCTTGATTTGAGGCATGGGAATTTGGTGTCTAGTCTAAAAAAACCCCGGTGTGTAAGCCGTACTAGTTTGGCGAAAAACCCCGAAAGGGTTAAAGTGTTAGCTAGTATGACTGGGTTTGGATGAAGACATGTATGTATGTCATCTGCAAATAATATGGGTTTGAGTAGTTGTGATGCATTTCTGGGGTGGAACCACAGTCAATGGCCTCCACTCCAGAACAACAGATTTAGTGCCGGAAAAAAAAACCCCCCCAACGACAAGCCCCGCTATATGGGATGGATGGGGCTGTGTATGGACATCGCCTTTGAAAAACTTCTTTTACACTGCCAGGATGGAAATGAGTTAGAAGTGTGTAGGGAAGCCGGACTATGAAGTGAGGGGTGATGGGGTTTGAAGGGGACAAAGGGGGGAATCCGGGTTGAAAATTTCGTAACCAGT